>MNCI01006545.1:74454-89859 GCA_015680685.1 Gnetum montanum | reverse complement strand
TAGAAAATCTCAAATTTAATGCTGCCAAGGATAAATAAATCTAATTATTTTAACTAAGCATATTCAAAGGTGTGAAACATACCTCATTTACTTATTCATTTTCTTATGTTCCATATTTATAATATATTTCCTTCTATCTTATCTATGTTACATATATTTATAAGATCAAGTAAGAAGTTTTTTATGATATTCAAAAATCTCCATTTAGTAGTATCTATTTAACTAATGGTGCAAGTCAAGGAATATTTGAAATTACAATTATATTTACCAATTTTTACCTTGCTTACTCTAAATTAATAACATCCTTACATATGTTTAGAAGAAGGTCCTCCTTTGTAGAGAACCTCTCATTCTTACATCTTTTGTTTACTTTTCTTGTCACCTAAATGCTTGTTTGGATCCTCTTTTTTATTCAAGATAAATGTTCCATGATTGTGATTTGATTATCCATCATTGTTGTTGAGAGTTATTGTTTTGTTGGTTGGGAGAAAAACATGTTCAGCCATTTCTTCCTCTTGCTTCTTCATCTTATATCTCCAAACTTTCTTAGCCTACAAGACATTCTTTTCAGGCTTCTTTCAATAAGATAAAATAGTCAAATTATAGTGTTTCAATCATTATTGATAATGTGATTGTCTATGCCCATACTTTCTAAAAAATAATACATAATTTTTCTCATTCATGCTAGATGTTCAAACTTAGGTGTATACCCCCATTGAGGTGATGTGCTTATGGATGTGGCAACATGGGAATTATTTCCCAATCCTCATTTGTCATTTTGATCTCTTTCTTGTTCAACACAACTTGTTGGGTCTTCTTTCCTTTTGTAATTCTTTTGTTGATGAGCTTCAAATCTAAAGCCCCTTGTTAATCTACCCATGAAACAAAATTAGCTTTTGATTATTATACTTGAGGTCTAAGTTCTCTTTCCCAAGATCTGAGCATTTTGTATTAATTTGAGCTATTTTTGTTTCTTTGGTATGCAAGGTTTTTTTCATTTTGATACATAAATTTTGGAAAGAGATGATCTCATTACAAAGCATGTCATACCTTTCTTCAATTGTATATTTAGATTCTTCATATTCTTATATGGTACCTTCATGTGCAAGATCCATGCAAATAAGATGTAAGCATGTTAATGGATCATCAGTTTCCTCTTCACTATATTCATCATCCTAGCTAGTGTAGAAATTTTTGGTCTTCTTTTCTTCTTAAATGGGCTCCTTCTTTTGTAACTTGCTATCACTATGACATTCGAAAACCACATGACCTCTTCCACCACATATCCAACATTCTATAGAAGAAATATCAAAATTGAATTTTTATGTTGCTTACCTCTTGCCTTACCTTTACTATTTGATTAGTTGAAGCTTTTTTCTTTCCATGCTAAAAGTCTCTTTACTCTTCTTGTTAAGAAAGCTAGTTGATCATCACTAATTCCTTCACATTCTGACATCTCATTTTCTTTTGAGAAACTTTTAAGTGCTATGGGTTGCTCCTTAATAGCACCTTCACTTATGAGATTCATCTCATATGCTACAAGTGCACTTTGTAATTCTTCAAATTTCAATGCAGAGAAACCTCTAATTTCTTCCATGGTTGTGATTTGGAGTCTAAATTCAGGTTTTAGAGTTCTAATCGTTTTAATAATAACTTCATTTTCAAGTAATATTTTCCTTGTTCCTCTAATAGAAACTACTATGTCATTGGTCCTAAAAAAATAATCTTTGATTCTTTCTCCTTCCTTCAGTTTTAACTTATCATATTTACTTCATAGGACTAGAAGTTTAGATTATTTAACTACTAAGGTACCCTTATGACTGGCTTCTAAGACTTCCCAAATTTCTTTGGTATTTTTGCATCCAACTACTCTATTAAACTCTAGTTTACTAAGAGCATAATAGAGATCGTTCGTAGTCTTTGAATCAAACATAAATTTGTTCTTATCATCATCAAACCACTTACCTCTTCATAGTGTAGTGCCTATTGTGTTGTCAATGGAATGAGTGTATCATTTCACAATAGATTGCCATACTTCAAATTCCATGGACCTAAAGAATCCTTGCATCCTTTCCTTCTAGTATGTAAGATCAATCCCATCGAACATTGGTGGCTGGTTGTAAGATGTTCCCTTTATATTTTACTCTTGAGTTGTTAAGCTTACACTAGGAGTACTAGGGCTCTTATACCACTTGAGGATCAAGAAATTAGAAGGGGGGTTTAATAAGTTCAAGCAAATAATACTTAATTCTTGCACAGCTAATGTATGTGATTACCCAACTTGAGTACATCCAAACTCGAAGGGTAGAATTCTTGCATACCTCTAGACATTATGTCTTTAAAATGTGGCTTCAAGGACACCACAACCTTTACAAAATTTTGATCTCCACAAGGGATGTTTTCACTTAGAAACATACCCAACCCCTCAAGATTTCAACAAGTTCAAAGGATGTCTTTCCTCAAGAAGCACATCTAGCCCCTTAGACCTTACAATAAGAAATAGGATGATCAAGGAAGGAATGAACTAAGCTTCTAATTCCTTGCTTTATGGCACATAACTTACAACAAATTATTAAGAATTAAAGTATTATATTTCACAAAGAATATATGCAATTGATTACAAGATTGCTTATATAGTACTTGTACTTTCCCATTTAGGATGTCTTTCTTTTATAGCCTTTTTCCCCTTCATGTACCTATTGGAATCTATACAACAGCTAGAAATGACTAGTCAAGATGCCTTCTACAAGCTCAAGACATCTTTTTGTTTTTGCCTTCTTATAGATGAGACGTATTGTCTAGACATAAGAAGTCTTGAATAAGAGGTATTATCTTTGAACATGTCTTTCATGAGACATCTTATACAAGATGTCTTGGCTTAACATGAGACATCTCCTATTTTGAAGAGACATCTTACTTGAGACTATCACTCTCAATAGAGATATCTTTCTTCAATGTGAGATGTCTTATTAGTCTCCAACGCATCTTCTCTAGAATTTGGGACATCTCATATCCTTGTAATTTCCTTTAAATCCTTACATCTTCTTACAAAATTTAGCATTCCATATTGTTATTTCTTGCTCTTATCTTAATCTCCTTAATATGCAAAATTCATCTTCCTTAGCCCTACAAGATCTCAAAGACACAATAAAAAATTCTCCATTGTTTAAGATTTCGACATAGCAAAAGGTCAATAAGTCATAGAACAACATATTAGACCTAAATTAACAATATCAAAAAATTAATTTGGATTTATCTACTATAGAGGTTATTCTCTTAATATAAAAATTAATGGAGAAATTCAAAAAAACATAGAAGAAATATACAAATGATCTTCATTGACATGGAAAAAGCATATGATAGACTACCTAGAGATATTATTTGATGGGCCTTGTAGACGAAAAACATCCCTGAGAAATATATTAAAGTGATTCAAGACATGTATGAAGGAGCTACTACACAAATTAGAACATCTTATGGAACAAAATGTGGTTTTCCAATCACAATAGGTATACATCAAGGATCTACACTTAGCTCATACTTATTTACCATTATTTTGAATAAATCAATAAAGAAAATACAAGATGAAATCCCTTGGTTTATGTAATTTATAGATGATATTATGTTGGTGGATACATCTCGAAAAAATATTGCTTCTAAAATGGAGAAGTGGAGATATGATCTAGAATCAAAAGGCTTAAAATTTGCAGAAGTAAGAAAGAATATATAAAATGAAAATTTAATAACAGTATAAATAGTGATGAAATAGAAGTAACAATTCAAGGTAGAAAAATCCCTCACTATAAACAATTCTGCTACCTAGGATCAATCCTCCAATCATATGATGAAATTAATAAATATATGAAAAATATAATTGAGATAGAATAGTCAACATGAAGATAAGCTAGTGATGTTCTATTTGATAAAAGAATACTAATAAAAATGATAGAAAAATTTTGTAGGATAGTAATCAAACCTACTATATTAACTAGCACTAAATATTAAACAGTATAATTGACACATCAATAAAAAATCAATGTGGTAGAAATGTAAATGCTTCAATGGATGTTGAATGTTACTAGAAGAAATAACTATATAACCTAGGTAATAGAGAAAGACTTGGAGCAACTTCTATTTTAGAAAACTTATAAGAATGTTGGGTGTTGGAACCCAAGATAAGTGAAACTTAGGTATACCCCAAGATTTATATAATTTTATAATTCAGTGCTACCTAGTAGAATCAAACATGTGACCTAGGGTTACCAAGCCAAGATCGATACCACTAGGCTAACACCTCATTGTTAGATAAGTTATAAGAATGATGGCTTAGATGATTTGGATATTTACAAAGAAGAAAAAATAATTAATTTATAAAAAATCATTACTACATCAATGTTTCAATAAAGTCATCTAAAGAAAGACCAACAAATACATAGAAGAAAAAAATCAAAGATAATTTAAAGAAACTACAAATAAACAAAACTCTAACTTTTCATAGTAGAAAATGTTAAGAAATAACTCATGTAGCCAATGATATTATAGTTATAGACTAAGCTAGCATAATGATGATAATGTTTGTGATGAGTAGCTATGTGTGACCTTATCATAAGTTATAGACTAAGCTAATGAAGCTTCTAGATCCTTAAGGGTTAATGGTAGGTTGCTATCTTTCCAACTATAATTATATTAGCCTTTAGTTTGTATGATTAAGAGTAGTTGAGGCACATGATATCTTATCTTGATTGCTCATTATAAATTGATATTAAAATATATAAATTTAATCTAATTATTCTCAGCATAATAAGAAAATTTCAAACTAGCATAGGTAATGAACATATGTTCCTAATTTACTGTATATATCCTAAACTCACATAATCATTGTTGGATTGCTACATGTTTATTATTGGATATACAAAGTAAGAGCATTACTAGGGTCTTTAAACAATATGTGTTTATGCTTAAAATCAGTTGTGCTTATTCTACCATATTTTAACATGCATATAAATATAAATTATTAACTAAGTCTACAATAAAGTAAACATTACACTATATGCATATAAGAGAAAAAAAACATATAAAATAAAATCTATGCAAAGTTAAAGTGCTATAATGAAATGGAATAATGTTCTTTATCATCATAAATGAATGTGTCTTAGCATAAAGCACTTAAATAAAGACTTCATACAATTGATTTAGACCATGTTGTAGGCACTTTTTGACTATTGCTAAATCCTATGAAAATAAAATGATAGAATCTTCCTACCTCATGTGTGCTACTATTTATCCATGGGAATATCCTCCTCTATCCTTCTCTTGGCTTATTTTCCTTTCCTTGAAAAAGACCTTCAGTCTTACGCTTTCCTTTTAGAATCACTTATAATCACTAAAGGATCAACATTAGTTTTGATAAATTTTCCTTAATAATTAACCCTTTTGGATCCTTGGTTAGCTCAAAACTCAAAAGAATTTTAGCATTTAGGCTCAAGGTGATTTCATAATAATGCTTTCCAAAGCTCTAAGGTAACTAAAATCATTAAGTTGCTTACATTATTTGATTATTTTTACTATTATTTACCATCATGTTTTAAAATGGGGTGTTAGAAAAATTTCAAAAATTACATCTTTAACACCGCCCTCCCCCAATAAATGGGCTTAACTTCGAAAGTGCACAAGTTGTCGAACATTAAAACCAAATGTTTAGGTCATAAGATAGCCAAGAAATCTTGAAGTTTGAATTTAGAGAAAATTTTAATATAAATGTATTAAAGGTAATTTGAAATTAATGAGAAGCAGTCACAAGATTATGCATGAATTTAGATCTATGATGTCCTTAACATGTAAGGTTTGATTCAGATCCATGATCAACAAAATTCATGCAAGTGGGTCCTCCCCGAAGCAGGCTCTTATCATAGTGCCCTTGCATAAGCACTTTTATAAATGTTCATGGGCATCTTAGAAGTTAAATGTAGATCATGCCTTTGTTCCAAACAACATATAGCTACCTTGGTTAGGATCTTGCACTATACTATACAAAACCATTAGGCTCATAATTACATGCAACAGTGAGGTGAATAGTGGGATAAGAAGGGATTGCAGAGATTAGGATGTAAGGTACTTAACCATGTCCACAATAGATTCTTGTATCCATTGTGATTAAGATGACCATCATACCTATCCATCCAAGTTTCAAACCAAGTCCATACCATTAACAGTGCCCTCATATTGATGTGCCATTTCTTGCCTACCATCATGAGTTCACATCAATCACAAAGAACAATCACTCCAAAAAGAGAAGAAGGAAGGAAATAAGGGCCTTAGTTAGAGGGGTGCCTTTAGGCGTGGGTATCATGTCTTTCCAACCCCATAACCAGTGCTTATAGTCCATTATTATTTCTAAGGGATATGCTCTGAATACTCTTTTTTTTCTTTTTCTCTATTTTTTTTTCTTTTTTTTCTTCTTTCTTTTGGAATCACACCATGCGAAAACATGCTTCCTATTTATTGGTCAATGATGGAAGTGATGATGTGTTCCTAGAGGAGTCATAAACCATAAGGAAGTTAAGAAGAGAATCAGAAACTCCCCTTGAGGTCACAACCTTTTCCATTTCCACTTGATCTTTCTTCCTTTCTTTAAGGCACAATGATCATCCATTAATTTTTAGTTTTCTATGAGAAGAACCATATTGTTTTCATGATAAATACATTTTATTTAGAAAAACTAGAGGGATGGATGATGTGGTCTCATTACATTACACAATTATTTAACCAATCATCTTAATAGCATAGGACAAAGACCCAACACATAGCATTGACTTCTGCATCATGATTGGCAACACCATTATTGACAAAAAAAAATAGTAGACATTCATAAAACATAAAGGAAATGACTCAAGAAAAGAGAAAATTATAAAGAAAAGAAAAATAACAAGAAATAGAAAGCATATTAAGAATTGGAAAATTTTATTAGAAATAGGAAAATGATAAAAAAAATTGTAAAACAAAAAGAAAAAGTGTACTTATTAACTCTTGATATAGGTTTTCTTTGAAATAGGAAAATGATAAAAAAAAATTGTAAAAAAAAAGCAAAGAATTGTTCTCAGTACATTTAACATTGATGATAATCAAGTTTTGATCATTTGGAGACATATCTTTAACTAAACTAGAAGGTGTTTTCTTTTTAGAGGATCTAGACATATTCTCTTTTTGATTTTCTATTTTAGTTCTTGTGTCTCCTTGTTTAACATCTTCTTTTGGTGTATAGTCAAAGTGTAAGATGTCCTTATCTAAGTTCTTTATTTGGTTCATTTTCTTAGGATAAGAAATAATTAATGAATTTGATGTTTTAATGAATCTTTTGAGTAGTTTGGTACTCTGATCATCAAGCCACTAGGTATCTTTTACTTTAGTGGCTATTGTGTAGACATAGTTTTGCATACATACTTATTCTTCAAGTTTTTTGTGGGTTCGTATAGGGATTGTGTTATTATTTTTAACTTTTAGCCCACAATCATACCCTTTATCCTTATTAGTAATACATGGAATTTTTCATCTCTCCATAGTGATAGGTTCATCTTTTATGGTTTGTGTTGGAGTGGTGATGGTTGTTAGCTTTTGCATAGGATTAGGAGACATTGTCTTTGTGAGAAAGGAGATTGTACCATATTGTCCTTGTGTTGGTTCTAATGAGCCAGTAGGCCTATGAGTTTCATTCACATGTGTGGGAACTATCCTAATAAAAGAACATTTCCAAGACTTTTGCTAAGATCTACTAACATTATCATTCACTTGTATGTTCACAACACAAGTTGCATTCTTCTGTTGAGGTTTTGGTGCCAATTCTTCCTACATTATTAGTGGTGACATATGTTGGAGGGAAGTATGAGAGTATTGAGAATGTGATAGATGATAAGACACATGAGATGGTGATCCCACAAGAGATGTTATGGGTTGATGATATTTAGGAGAGTAGTAGGAGTAATTAGAGGGATGGAAAGTAGAACCACTTGGAGAGACAAGTTGTTGAACATAGTATCCATAAGAGTCCATTTCGCAATAAGCGTATTACTAGTTTGTTGATGGTATCCCCCATGACTATGGATTTTGCCACTGTGGTTGATAGTAGTCTCAATATTGATAAAAATTTCTACTATGATAGTACTATTGGTTGTAGGATTGTTTATAATCACCTTGTGGATAGGGTAATCTCCTAGGCATATGATATTCCACAAACTTGGGATTCAAAGCAAAAGCCCTAGACTCTTGTAGATGTAACATAACTAGGAAATATCCCTTTGGAGGTTCATAGTAAAAGATGTCACACCCATCATCCTCATCTGTATTTAAGTCTACAGCCTCTTCTACTATAGTTATTTTTCCTTTTTGCTGATAATTTCCTTACCTATTTTCTTGTTTTTCTTTCTCTTCTTATTTTGATCACTTGATCATATTTGGTTTTCCTTCTCCTCTGTGATTATCTAGTTTGTTGTAACTTTTTCATTTATCAACTTCCACATCTTATCTACACTTTCTTCAATCTTAGCAATAGACTTTTGTATTTGCAAGGTTTTTTGTGAAATCAACTTATCAAAATCTGCCTCTTTTTCCTAATCATAAATATGGACCTCCTTCTTTTAAAGAGTTGTATCCTAGTTATATTCCTCTATAATTTCCCTTTTACATAGCTCTCCTTCTTATTTTGCCAATTGTTTAACCAGCCTTTCTATCTAATGGGCTTTCAATTCTAAAAATTTTCCTTAGGCATAGATCCCAAGGGCCTCCCTCATTTTGTTACGAAGTCGATCTATAATGTGGAAAAGCTTCTCTTTTTGAGGAAACCCATGGCTTGGGAATCTATGTAGTAGAGAAAATTATCTATCCAATCCAAGAATTCATTGTTTTCTTACTTCCACCCCTGAATTTTTTTTCTTACATTAGACACTCTTTCATAGAATTGGTATTATTTTTTTTTGAAGAGCTTAAGCATTGTGGACCACTGGTGGATTGAATCTAGTTCCAATGATCTCTACCAACTTCCAACTTCTTCTATTAGTGTCCTAGGAAAGAGTTTAAGCTTTTTCCACTTTCAATATTTTGCAGGATGTAGACATCATGGAAGGCTTGTAAATGATGTTGTGGATAAGAATTATAGCCTCCCCCAAATTTAGAAATATTGATCATATCAAGCCATTTGATATGGCTTTCTAGGGTATTCTAACTCACTCTATAATTTGTATCATGATTCTAGTACCCAACAAGGATTCATCATCATTAGACATGTCATGATGATAATCTCTATTTCTATTTGTCTTATTTATGATGACCTCATCTCTGCTCCTTTTCATATCTTATATATTATCTTTAATTTTCATTTCTATCTCTATCATGATCCCTTAGTGGAGCTCTATCTCCATACCTACATTCATCTTCATTAGAACTAAATGTTGAAGATGAAGAGGAAGATGATGAACTGGGAGAATCACCATGACTCCTATATCTCCTCCTATGATCCCTTGATTTCTCTCTTTTAGGTTTGGAGGAGGTCCTAGGTCTTAAGGCCCTCCTTATTCTAGGGCTTACTCTATCTTCTCTAGGATTATCTACATTAGTTGAACATAGTCTTTGAATGTAGTAAGGATCTAAATGAGCATATGGAACCCATGCTTGTAGTGGTTACTCCAATTCTCCTTAATATAGATCCTATCATTACTACTATCAGTGTTCTCATCATGTGATGGACTATGGGCTCTATGTGAAGGAGACATATTTTTATTTGATTATGTGTGTGACTTAAAATATTAATATTTTCTAAAAGATAAATCATTAATGCTTTAATAATGACCATTTATAATATAATAATCTAGATCACTAGCACCATCTTAGGTAATGATGCCAATGGTGAGTAGCGGGTATCCCCTATGCCCAACCATATAATCATAAGTATTCACATGAAATCTGATTGAATTTTATGGATGGGACTAGTATGGTATCTAGATTGTTAAGCATTGATCATAAGTCACTATCTTCTCACTTAGAATAGTCATAGCTTTATCATAGATGGTTTAGTCCAAAGTGAGGCACATGATTATTGATGTTGTGTGGATAAGGCTAAATTATATAAGAGAATGAAAATTAATTATTTAATCTAATTAATAATAATAATAAGATAAATCATAAACTATCCTAAGGATGATGAGTGTCCATTCCTAGCTTGTTGTACACATCCTAAACTCACATGCCCACTGTTGGGATTACCAAGTGTAATGCTACTGGGTAAACCAAGCAATAATACTATTGGGATTACCATGCAAATATGTGTTTACCCTTGAAACTGGTCATGCTCATTCTATCAATTGATTAACATGCATGGAAATGTAAATATTAACTAAGTACATAGAAAGTAAATTACATTAAAAGTAAATCTATTCTAAATCAAAGTGTTGCAATGATATGAATCAATCTCAATCTTATTATCCTTCATGAAAAGTATCTAGGTACAATGACACTTGAATAAGATGTCATACAACTAACTCAAATCTAGACTATGGGCACTCACTAATTATTTGCTAAGATTACAAAATAAAATTGCAAGAGTTTGAATAGGCTACTAACCAAATGGTGCCAAATATGTAGTGGGTTCTCATATATTTATGGGCAAATACAAACATTGTGTCGACAAGGATGCGTTAATACATTTAGCTACATCAATAGGGATGTGTTGATGAGGATGTTTCAATGGGGTTGCATAAATGAGGATGTGTCAATGCATCTAAGATGCATTTCTAGTTAATGCATCAATGCATGCTCATCGACACATATGTGTCAATGCATCTAAGATGCATTGATGAGGCTTCATCAGTGGGAATGCATTGACAAAGTTGCCCAATAATCAAGTCTCATCATTATCTATAATCGAATCCATAACTTTAAAAGGATGAATTGTAAAAGATCACCACATCATAACTAATCTCTAGAAAACTATAAAAATTAGAGATTCACAAACACAATCAACATTGAAGAGTAATGCTCTTAAGTAGAATTTTCAGATAAAATTGTATTTAAAAAATGAGCACTATCTAAATAATAAAGTAAATAAGATTTAATAAAATATGATGATAATTAGTGTTTCTTTTCAAATGAATGTTGTAACGCATTATGGTCATTGTTAGATAATTCTTGAAATACAAGGAAAAATGACTAGAGATCTTAGGGATAGATTTCTTCTTCAAAATATATTGCAACATAAATAATTTCTAAGCTATAGAAAAGAAACATATGTTGTCATGGTAAATTAAAGATTAGTTAACTTTACCATCAAATGAGAGAGGTTATAATTAGATTAAGATTTTAAAAAATAATAGAGATCATCAGTCAATAAAAGAATATTCTTAGTGTTTGACACTCCCCATAATGTGTGGTAATTGCATAATGTAGTTTAATCTTCCTAATACTGGCCTTTAAACCAGAAGCTTCACCATTGAAATTACCATGGTGGTTGTATGGTTACTAAAACACCATCAATTTTGGGACTCTCATGATTCAACATAGTCTCAAAATTTGGGCATAGATCTCTACAAGCATGGTGTCACGCTAGACCCTACGAAGCTACTTAGAGGCCTACTTGCTACCCTTTGTACCACAGTCAACATAGCATCCAATCATGAGGCTAGTTTGCACAAAAGAGATGCTAAGGATGGACCATATAGTTTGGCAAATTTTCTATCTTCTAGACCATCAAGCTCATTGTGCTCTTTAGCCTACCTAGCTTGACAAATGTCTTGTCCGATGGTCCACCCAAATACCAAGCTAGGAGCCGTCGAAGGTGTTTAGGATGGACTAAATAGCTTGGCAAATTTTCTAACTGTGAGGCCTACTACACTACGCTACGTTGCATTGCATAGCACGTCATGTGGTGTCAAAATTGTTGCAAGTGTTAGATCAGATGCAGAAGATGCAGTTGACATATGTTTGGTGTTCAAAGAGGCCTACCCCATTTCATCCCTAAAATGTGATCAATATGATGCAGAAAAAATAGAGCTAAGTTCATCAAAAAATCACCTCAGTCTAAGTGCTACGTTGTGCTACTCTACATAGCATAGCAGGGCCCTAGTGTGACAAAATCATTTCTCAAATTGTCTTGACATAGAAAACACAATTGCCCATGCCTCGACCATGAAAAATTCTTATTCTACTACCACCTCAAAATATGACCAAGAGCCCATGATAGAACACTTGCAAAGTAAGTCAAGGTTTAGGCCAAACTGGGTGCTATGTTGTGTTATGCTACATAGCATAGCATAGCGTAGTAGGGTGATAATGCAAGAAGATCCTCCATCAAGTTGTTCTAGCAAAAGAATTACACTTGGCCATGCTTTAACCTCCAAGACTGCCTGTCCCACTTCACCCTCAGGTCCCAATCAAAGTCTCTTGACAAAGCATTGTAGATTAAGCTCAAATTCATGACAAACTAGGCACTACACTGTGCTATGTTGCACAACATAGCACAGTGTAGTAGAGACATCAAGGTTAAAAGTGTCCCAGGGATGAAACCAAGAAGTCCCAAGCTCCTTTAACATGAAAAGTGTAATGGCTAGTTGCTAAAATAGCTTGCCTTGCGATGTTTTTTGGGGGGTATTTTTAGTTTTTGGGCAAGATTTGTCCTAAAGGTGGTTGCTAAGTTGTGCAGCGTAGCACAACGTAACAAGTTGTGCTACCTACGTTCTGTGTAGCATAGCACCCTATCAGTGTAGCAATTTCCAAACTATCTACTATGTTATGCTACCTGTCTACTGCATTATGATGCTTGCGTTCTGTGTAGCATAGTGGCCCTATCGGTGTAGCAATTTCTCTCAGCATAGCAAGAGCAACAACAAAGAAAACTAGCTTTTTAGCATTTTTAGACGTCCCCAGTTTCATTCTATTTTCTCTGCAACTTCAAACCTTAACTATTTAATGAAAAATGTACTTTTTTCATATTGGAAAAATGAATCCTATTACCACTTTAGTTCCTACCATGAGTGTGGAGGTGTCTCACCTTGTTCCACACACAGTGGACCCCAAGCAATCGCCCATCCCAATGTAGGTACCGTGGAAGTCTCTTAGACTACAGCATCAATCACCCAAATGTCTGCCTTAGGACACAGAGTGATATAACTTCTTATGTGCCAAGATCCAAGAAAATCTACCATTGGATCATCATGAATTTGAGGGAAAATGTAACTTTGAAATCATTCACTAGAACATAAGAGAATTCATTCCCACTTTTGATATCACTATTCCACTCATAGAAACGTACCAATGGCTTTTAAGCCAACTTTTGCAATTGAGAAAATCAAGAGAATGGGACACAACATCTCACTACAATAAACCTTTCCATGATTGCCAAGAAGAGTTAGACTCCCATTTTGAAGGTGGTGGCCCAAACTATGCTACAACTGTCCCTTCCACCTCTGTTGTTCATTCGCACCAACCACAATCTTCTACCTCTTTTGCTACTGCCACAACACTGTCGTAACCTAGACCCTCTTTGGTGATGGGTAGTCATCAAATGTTGTCAACGTATTAGCATGCAGGCCCTTCAACCTCATTCCTTGTTAATCATCCTTCTTAATCTGTCCAAGCCCCACACCCAACATCTGTGATGCCCACACTGCCATACGTGCACACCATTCCCACATCATAACCACATGTAATTTTTGTTATTATCCCCTCCTCTACACCCATTCCACCATCATTAGTAGGCCAAACCTCAACCGCGTGGTGGACAACAACAAGTTCTTTTTCGACATCTCAAATGTCTCACATGCCACAATATGTACAGTCCCAAACATACCAAGTTTTACTTGTAACGCAACTAAACATGGGGCTATGGGCTACCCCAACAATTGGGCAAATAACCACTCCCATAGTGCCACCAATGCTAGCCACTCCAGTGGAACCACCCACTAGGATGTGGGTTGCTCAAACAACACCACTAGTAGGAGCTATTTTGATAGCACCCCCAATGGGACTGGTAGCCGCACCAATAGCACCACCAATGATGGCTACTCCAGTAGCTTCACAACCCCCTATAACATCCCCAAGTCTGGACCAAGCCTTTCAGCTCATCCAAACCCTCACTGAAGAAATTAAATGGCTCAAAGCTTCCAGTTCTGAAACCGTTCAAGTCATGGACTTCTACCAAGATGACCCGATTAGTCCAGTTGTTCCCGTGCTTACATTGCCCCCTAGGGTACAACTTCCCTAGTTTAAAAAATGTAATGGGGAAGGTGATCTGAATGCCCACATGGTCACTTTCAGGTCTGAATCCTTATTACTGCAACCATGGCCCCATATCATCATTTGTGTGTTCACCATGTTCCTAATAGGCAAGGCCTTAGATTGGTACTACATGCTTCCCCGTGCTTCTATCTCAACATTAGAAGAATTGCTAAGCCTATTCATGACTTTTTTTAAGTATAAATTGATACTGGAAGTCACTTTAGATCAGCTCATGAACGTTAAACAAGAACCACTAGAATCCATACAAAAGTTTATACAACATTGAAGTACTACCCTAAACAAAATATGTGAACCAATTGCAGAGGCCCACTTGCTAGCTATTTTCAAAGGAGCAGTAAATGATTTTATTAAGTCCAAACTATATTATTGGGCTCCACGCTCCCTTACCTAAGCATTCACTCAAACTAAAATCATTCAGGATGCAGTTGAGGCTAATAGAGATCCAGCCTACATAGCCTATAAAAACACACATACAAAGAAACACAAGGAGAAAGGAAAGGCCACAACAACCACGATGGCCACTGTGGCTAATGAGACCAAGTCCAACAATATCAAAAAGACTGCCACAATACCTAAAGCCTCCACTAACACAACACCTAGCTCCAATAGCACTAGTCAACCCTCAGCATTAACACCCACAGTGCAAACTTCGCTAAGGCCAAATTTTGAGCGCAAGGATCACTCAAAACATACCCTGTTACCAATTAAGCTATCAGAGCTTCTGAGTCAATTGCTGGGAGTTGAGCACATCCAACATAAACGAATGTCAAAGGAGGCCCTTAAGCATCACCAAAGGTACTGTGAAGTCCTTCGAGACTCCTCCTTGGCTATGCCTAATGAACCACTAGTACCTAAGAACTTCAGGCTAGAGAATTTTTGCAATTATCATCAATTGTATGGGCATGACATAGATTATTATCTGGCACTGAAAGATGATATCTAGAAAATGATCGATCAAGATAGGTTGGTCTTGGATGAGAGCAATCCTATTCAACCTAAAAACCAATCGATGAACATTTACAAAGATCCTTTGAATGCCAACAATGCAGGTTATACTATCAATTCCATTGGCATTGATGATAATGCAGAATCACAACATGAACCATTCGTGGTTCATGTAACCCCCCC
>MNCI01006545.1:46445-74422 GCA_015680685.1 Gnetum montanum | reverse complement strand
AGGTCACAAACCCCCTTTGTTGTTAGGGCCTCTTCATAGACATCTGCTACACCTTTTGTACTTAAAACTACATCGTGTCCCACTACAAGAACATAGGCACCATTTGTTATCAGGGTGCCAAAGCATGCGAGTTCACCTACTACCTAGAGTTGAGTGACAAACATTGTGTCTCAGCCTCCTCATCTAAGGAAACATGAAGAACATCTAACAGATAAGTTGGCTAGAGAATGCACTACATTAGGCCCCCCTAAGCCCACCCCTTTGTTCACAATTCCCATGACCTCTTCATCATCAGCCACTGGTGGCAACACACACATGCAACCATCATCCTCTGATTCAAAAAATCTTACTATCCAACCAAAAGCCACTCCCCCTAGGGAGATTCATCTTCTAGGGTGCATAGAAGAAGAAAAAGTTAGCAAACAATTAGATAATGGGAAAGACTTCCTAAATGCACTTTCCTAGGTTAAACAGGCCTTGAAACAAAAGAACACAACATTAAGCTTGTACGACTTAATAATGATCTCTATGGCACATTGTGAATCTTTGGTTTGCATGTTAGCATCTATTTCTATTAGTGAAAACATGCTAGCTGAAGAGAAAGCTATCCATGTTGTTATGCTTCCCTCTGTGGCCGAAGAACCGCGACCAACCCAGTTAACATTTCATGAAAAAGCCATTAAAGATGACCCTGAAAAGGGTCAAGTGACTACCACACCCATGTTTATCATGATTTGGGTAGGTCAATATAAAATTTGCAAAGTACACATCGATGACAGGGCTGCCACTAATGTGATATCATTCCCCATAGTGGACAAGTTGGGTCTGGTGGATCAAATCAAGCCCATAAAAACCTCATGTTTAATGTCATTCAATGGGGCATGTGTTGTGGTCAAGGGGACTGTTACCATCAACTTCGTAGCAAGGGATCAGTTTCCCACTAGTGTAGTATTTATTGTGGTAGAAGAGATGCCCAAGTTTAACCTGATCTTGGGGAGATCGTGGTTAGCCAAACTAAGAGCTGTCTCCTCACCCATACACCAAGAGATCCACTTATCCTACGCGGGTGGAGAGGTGGTGATCTTTGATGATGAAGTAACTCCTTGAGCCATAAACAATATATATGTGGAGCAAGGATCAAAGATAGAAATCTTTGAAAAAAAATCACCCATTCATGCTGAAATTCCATGTTTGACAAATGAACCATTCAAAACCACCAACTTAAATGAAGAAACCATGTGGGCCGAATTGCCCTTCCAAACAGCAGATGATAGCATAGAGGAAAACCACCGCAAGGCTTCCCGAACCTATGTCCTACCTAACCCACGTCAGATTAGGAAATAATTGCATGATTAAATTTTTCCTCCACTTTACTTTAATAAATTTTATACTTCTTTTCACATGATTTTCATTTTGCATTAAATTTGCTATTTGCATTGTCTCTACTGCTAGCATTAGTTAAAGCAATTATAGCCCAGGATGAGCTTAAACTACCGTCACGGCTGACTAAGACCTAAAACTGGCAACACCACTTTCGAAAATCAACTTACACATGGCCTAAAATGGCCTTAAACTAGCGATGGACCAAAAAGGCCTAAAACTAGCGATGGCCCGAAATGGCCTTAAACTAAAACAAGGGGCCTACAAGGGGCCCAAACACATTAACAAAAATATTAGCCAAAAGGAATAAAATAATTGTTTTACTTTTCATTAAATATAAGTCCATACTTAGAATACATAACAATAAGCATTTCATTTCAGAAAAGAAAAAAAATTGCCAATTGGCTATGAGTCTTCGCTAATATTTTTATCCCCCACCCAACTAGGCCCTACATCCTCATTCAAGTCCTACATAAAGCAAAAATAAAATAATGAGTCAAATTATGATCACAAATCATAAAATAAACTAAAATATAGTAAAGCTTGGCTAACCTAAGATGGGCCTACATCCAACTCTTCAGGTATTCAGTCCATGCTAGCTACTAAGCGTCGAAGTATTTCATCCTCACTTAAGTTTGTCCAATCTTCTTCCCCCAATTCAACACTCACTGCAATCTTCCCCTTCTCCACAACCATCCAAGTGGGTGAACCCAAAGAAAATGTGGCAGTAGTCGTCTCCCCAGAAGGCAAGGTCATCTCTTTCTTTGGAGACTCACTGACCATCACCTATTTTCCAAATTTATCAAAGGCCTTAGTAGCACCAATTACATTAAGAAATAGCTTATAAGTATGCAACTCAACAAAAACATCTCGATATTTTTGATGGTAGGTAGCACGTTCCACTTTGTACATGTGTTTATGATTTTTCTATGCTTGCCCCCATTCATACACCTTGGCGCTATAATCTTTCTAGTCCTATTTTTTCTAGGCCAATAGATCCATTTGCAAGCATTGTTCAATTATTTCATAGGTAGCCTCATTTTTACCTCGTACGATCAACCAATATCTTGCATAATCAATCATGGTCGTACACCAACTTCCATTGGAAGTGTCACGGGCCATCAAGAACTCATTATTTGACCATAGATCTTCAAGTTCAACTGCTTGACTAGCTTTCTCCTTTTCCAGCTTTTGGAGGTCTTCGTTAACATGCCTCACTCCCATAGGGATCGTGCTGAGTACAGCACACATTTACTCACCTCCTCATATACATTACGAGGCACCTCAATCACCTCTGGAAGGAGTTCAGGCACCATGTCAACTTCAACTGCCTATCTTGTGTCCCACTTCAATCGAGAAGTTGTTATACCCAACATGAGAAAGCATTAGTCATGAGATGATGGTGAAAATATAATAACATAGAGATCAAACGTTGTAATTCAAACACACCTATCTTGGGATCAATTTTCCTTAAGCGATCAATCATATCATCAACTACCCCCTTCATAAAGATAAACTTATCTGGAGTCTCGGTCCATGGTTGGAGGTGCAATGAAGAGGAAGAATCGGAAGCCTTAGTAGTAGTGTCCGCTGCACAACAAAGTATGTTAGCATGGTGAAGAAGAGAAAAAAAATGAAAAGTAACATAAATGATAGTGTAAAGCTCCTACCCAACAAACCCTCAAGGGTGAAAGCGGGGGAATTTCCCATCGACATACTGTCAAGCAAAGTGTCAAACTCATTGACGTCAAACGGTAGCCCTTCTCCCTCAAGTTGACTTAACAGTGTAGTAGCGTCCTCCACCGTCATGTGCCCCTCAGGTGTTGGGGCACACTCTGTGAAAGGTTCATTTGCAATAGGGGCCTCTTCCTCTAGGGTAGGGGCCTCCTCCTCTACAGCTGAGGCCTCTTCTTCTTCTATAGCAGGGGCCCCTGCCTCAGGGGCCAAAGCTTCTTCTTCATCATCTATTAAACACATCTAGAGTGAGCATGCTAGTCTAACATAAAAAAAAAGGGTATATTTAGTTAACAAAACAATTAAACCATACTCACCAGCAAATGTAGGCTACACTTTACGAACCTTGATTTGCAATCTTCTACCTCTTTCTTCACTGGTATGTAAATTCTCTTCCACACGATGAGATTTTTTGCATTGTAATTTTGATTTCATTATTTCAATAATAAGGTATTCCCCCCTTACCACATTGCCTATGTTAGTGGAAGGTGCTCGTTGAACGTTGTCTTTTGCATAAAAGGGGCATCCCACCTGATCCTTTATTGTTATTGAAAAAGATTCCCCAATAGCTTCTAGGGGATCCTAGGATCTAGTGGTGCAAAATACTTGGTAGATCCATGGTTTGGATATCTGGGTGCAATTCTGCAACACCCAGATGCCATTCTCTTGGACCACCAAGAATTCAGCAAACCATCACAGGAAATCGATAAAAAAGGTGAAATGCACATTAAAACATGCATTAAGCTTCTCACAAAGCTTAACCATTTCGGCCTGCAAACCCTTAGTGAGATACTTGGCCCAATTATAGCGAGTCCCTTCTTCCATGATGTCCCTCATGATCCAGGCCTACTCTACTCCAAGGATTTTCCCTTGGGAGAGTAACTTGGTGAAGGCATGAGTCCAAAAGATAAGGTAAACCTTATGGGCTACCTCTAGCTTCACCTTTTTCATGTAAATCCCCTTTCAATTTTTGCTCGTCCCTAGCCACTCTTCTATATCCCATCAATGGTTTACATCTCTACTAGTCTTCTCCCCTATATGTAAGCCATTGGAAGGGACACCGAAGAGATCTGTGAAAAGGTTGTCGATGATCTCAAACACCACCCACACATTATGCCTCCTAGAAATTCTAAACAAGGGTGGCTAGGACCCCATTGCATAACCAACGTTAGGTCTCATCCACTTCACTATATTTAAAGAAAATATTAGTTTCATCACGTTCAGAGGTGACTATTGTAACCTCTTGGGATTCAGCCACTATTACAATAATCAAACAAAATGATAAAAACAAGAAAGACAACACAATCAATCAAGGGCATATTAAGGGACATGCACAACATAACCCACTGGGTGTGAATGGCATGGAGAATGGTGGGATTTCCACCAGAACTTCTTCCACAATGGGCGCATGATGGGACACGCATTCGCCATCCAACCATCCAAGTTCTTCACATTCCAGGTAGAACTTAGCATACTTGGTTGGATAGGTCCTAAATTTAGTTCCAAGCTGTTCTAAAATGTCGGTGCGCATGTTCCTGGAAGAAGAGAACTCTTGTAAGGTTGTTTGGGCCAATGCCAATGCCCCCTCTTGATCATGGAGACCATCCTTGTTAATTACAAACCTAACAACATATAGAATACAATAAGCATCTCAACTATGCAAGAAAAACAATACAACGTGTCTAAAACATCTTCATAAGACTCACCCGCCAGCATAGGAGACAGTCCCAAGTGGATTTTGGAAGAAAGTGCCCATGTGACAAGTGACAAAGGTGTTGTACTTATGGTAACACTTAAATTCAGGCATAGCCCAAATCCAAGATAAGCACCTCAAACCTCTTAGGTGCTGATTTGAGCTCCTAGCCCCTTCTCTTTCAATAAATCCATTAGCCATAAACTTTAAGATGCCTCAATTTACCCCAAGCAATAGTGTTTCAACTAGAACACCGATGGTCTCGGTTGACAAGTGTGACCATACCATCACACTGAAGTGGTGAAGGAGGAACTCTAGGAATTCCTGTGCACCTTCCTAAAACCAGACCACCTGGTCCCTTACTCATGCATGGGGAGGAAAAATGTTAGCCACAGGGGTACTCAAGCAACATAGAACCCCTACCAACTCAATCATGATTAAGATGGGTTTTAACATGACCCTGCACAGTATAGCACAAAGAGTTAAGTTCACAGTGTTCAAGTGACAATTACTATATAGCGTAGTAGCCCCTTTTATAAAAAATTTTCTAAGTATGAAATAGTACACCCCTAATACAATGAGCAAACATAAATATTTGTCAAGTATCAATTTTTTCCTATATAGCGTAGCAACCGTGTTACGTGTAGTGTAGCAGCATAGCGTGTGACACAGCATAGTAGGTAGACTCTGCGCAACATAGCGACTGCGTGATGTGCAACATGGCAACACAATGAGTACACCCCACACAACGTAGCAGCTATGTCACACACAACATGGCAACACAACAGGTACACCCCGCATAGTGTAGTGGGTGCATCAGGCTCAACATGGCAACACAACAGGTACACCCCGCATAGTGTTACAGGCATAGCAATGTAACAGGTATGGTAAAGTAGTAGCATAATAGGCATAATAGCATACCAAGTATGACAACATAGCAAGCATAGCAGTGTAGCAAGTATGGTAGCATAGCAGCGTGACAGTGTAGCGTAACAAGCATTGAAAACACAACATAGCCTATCAATCATGCTAACAAAAGTAACATAGCCTGAGAAGGAACACACAACATTTTCATAGCTCCAACCCTGTTCCACTGCATGAAATGAAACAATATAAAGTATAAACCAAAACCCCCTTTACACATGCTACACTGACCGGAACATTTGCTACACTACCTAAAAACCTTCCAAACCAAAACTCCCTCCATGGGTGCTACGCTACCCAAAACACATGCTACGCTACCCAGAACATGTGCTACACCACCCAAAACCTTCTAAACCCTTAGCATGATACAACACCCCATCCACCACAATGAAAACCATGGTAGTACCGTAATAACTATGGCCATAGTAATCACCACAAAGGCAGCGGCAACAACTGTAGCATAGCAGTCATAACAGCAACCACGACCAAAGAAGCAACAGCCATAGTGTAGTGGCTGCAACGATAGTTGAGGCCATGACAACAACACTACAGTGTAGCAAACATAACAACCATGGCCACCAAGGTGCGATAACCATGGCAACAGCCCCACTGAATAAATCAAACAACGTAAACAAATGTAGTGTAGCAACTTACCAGGTAAATGGTGCTACCTGTTGTTCCTCAATGCATACCCTGGGGAGATGTCACAAGGTATGTTCCCCTTCATCCACATTAGCAAGACCTTGATGTCTACGTTCACTCCTGCACACCATCATCTCGCTATCAAACTCGGGTGTATTGACCACTACACTGCAACTGCTACACTGCCTCTTTGTCCAAACTGCGCTATGCTCTAGGTGTTAACTCTAACAGTGAAAATGACAAGATTACCATGGGTAATCCCCTCTTTATAGCCTATAGGGTTACAGCACCCATTACTTTTTGGGGCATTCCATATCCCATGCATAACACGGGATGTCCCATGTCCCACGCGTAATGCGGAATGCCCCTGTCCCCTACAATGTAGCATGAGACATCCCATGTCTACTATAGCGTAGCACACAGCTATAGCGTAGCACATAAATACACCAAAATTTTCACCTCATTTTTGTAATGTTGCATGGTTACGGTCCACTACAACCTTAAACTGGCAATTTTGACCCACAATGTTGCATAGTGACGATCCGCTACGACCTTAAACTAGTAGTTTTTGGCATGTAATGTTGCACAGTTATGGTCCTCTATGACCTTAAATTAGCAGTTTTTGGCATGTAATGTTGCACGGTTACGGTCCGCTATGACCTTAAACTGGCAATTTTTGGCATACAATGTTGCACAATTACAGTCCACTACAACCTTAAATTGGTAATTTTAAAATTCTCTCTATATTCTAGTCACAGTGATGGTTCACTACAACCTTAAACTGGCAATTTTAAAATTCCCTCTATATTCTAGTCATAGTGACAGTCCACTACAACCTTAAATTGGCAATTTTGACATATAATTTTATATGGTCGCAGTATGCTAAAACCTTAAACTAGCAACTTTTTAACATTACATAATTACCTTGCATATATTTCATTGCATGTTGTTGTGTTAAGTAGGTATCACTTGACTTTGTTTGTTTTGCTTATTATTGCAAGAGTGCTTAAAAAATGGCTACGTATGATGATCTCAATTTGTCCTTAATTCTGATATGGCCCCACAACTGGTTTATGAGATGCTTGAACGTAGAGTTAGTAGACTTTGAACCACCCTTATGACAACTACATAGCATCCTTAGAAACACCCTTGGACTGGCCCGAACATTTGGTCCAGGCCTTAGATCTAGAAGTTGGTGATGTAACTGAGGACCCCCTTATCGAAATCCCTATGACCACATCCAAAGGAGAGAAAGGAACATTAAAAGTTAGCTCTTTTCTAGAGTCATAGGTTCAAAAAAAAAATTTTAAAGTCCTCAATGATAACGCCAAAGTGTTTGCATGGTCATATGAAGATATGCCAAGCTTAGATCCACACATCATATAGCACAATATCATACTAGATTCATGAGTTAAAGCAGTCAAACAAAAGCCTGCAAGATCAAACCAAAGATTACCTTAGCTGTACGTGGCAAAATCACTAAACTTTACTAGGCTGGGTTCATTCGAGCAATCAATTATTTGGAATGGGTATCAAACATTGTAGTCATTTCCAAGAAAACTAGAGGTATACGAATCTATATAGACTTCCGAGATTTGAATAAGGCAACGATTAAGGACAATTTCCCATTGCCTAGTATTAACCAACTCATTGATACTACGGTAGGCCATGTCTTACTATCCTTCATGGATGGATTCTCAGGCTACAATCAAATTTTCATAACTCCAAAACATCAACTAGCCACTACCTTCATAACCCCTTGGGGAACCTTCTGCTACACGATGATGTCCTTTAGGCTAAAAAATGTAGGAGCGACATACTAGCACGAAATGACCTACATCTTTAGTTATTAGCTTTTAGAAAAGCTAAATGATTATGTGGAAAATATAGCCATTAAATCTGAGAAAGCTACTAATCATGCAAATGACCTAAACTTAGTCCTTCAAAGTTGTCGCAGGCATGAACTTCTCCTCAACCCCAGAAAATGTGTTTTCAGAGTCAAAACTAGATGCATGTTAGGTTTTGTAGTGTTAGAAATGGGGATACATGTAGACCCCAATAAAGTTAAAGCCAGTGTTAACTTAGCACCACCTAAAAACCTTAAGGAGTTGCATGGGCTACAAGGTAGGGTACAATTCATAAGAAGAGTTATCGCAAGGTTAACTAATAAGTTGCATCCAATACAACACTTGCTTAAAAAGGATGTTAACTTTGAATGGACCTATCAATGTCAAGAAGCTTTTAATAGCTTAAAGAAAGAGCTTGTCCATCTTTCCACTATTTACCCTCCATAGAGAGACAAGCTATTTTACATTTATCTCGCCACTTCACACATGTCTATTGCTACTTTGCTCTACCAAAAGAGGGATGATGGTTCCAAAATCCCTATCTACTATCTGAGTCATGTCTTGGTAGCCTATGAAGAAAAATACAACGAAGTAGAGAAAATTATCTTCCTTTAGTGTTCGTGCTTAAAAAGTGGAGGCATTACTTGTTTCGTAGCCAAGTAAACATTATTTGTAAGAATAACATACTTTGGTCTATTACAACCAATATATACAAAAGTAGTAGGATAGCCTAATGGAAAGCCATAACCATGGAATTCGATCTACACTATGTAACACAGTCATCTATAAAGGGTCAAGCAATAGTTGCTCAACTTACAACTTTGCCTACCAATGACTAGGCAATGATAGAGCTTGAGTTTCCAGATGAGCATGTTAGTAGCATAAGCCCAGTACCCATAGACTTTGAAGCCATCCTACATTTTGATCATGCCTCAACTACACAAGGTGGCAATGTCGTTGTTGTTCTCACATTTCTCTCTAGGGAGATTCGACCTTTCACATATCACTTCACATTTCCTTGCACAAACAATGTAGTAGAATACGAAGGTCTCCTTACGGGCATCTAGCAGCTTGAGAGTTAAGGATCCAAAACTTAGCAATTAGAGGTAACTCATAATTAGTCATCAATCAAGTTACAAAAATATTCTCTTGCAAGGCACAACATTTATAGCCTTACTATGATTTAACCAAATATTTTCCAAAGTAATTTACAACCTTGGATGTCCAATATAGGCCTGCAATGAAAATACCATAGCCGATGCATTAGCAATGTTGGCCCTGAGTGTGTCACCACACATGTTTGCCACCTTACCTACTGTGATAGTGAAATGCATCAACCCCATCATTCACATAGAAAATATCATGTCTGTAAGTGTAGTACATATTTGAGAATGGTATGATGACATTAAAACATACCTCCAACATGGTGAACCCCCACATAACCTGACACCTATCCAAAGGGATGCAATATGAAAGCAAGCATGGAAATATGTCCTCATAGGAGATAACACTATATGCAAATGCTCTTATTATATGATATTACTAGTTTGTGTTAATAGGATCAAAAAAATGAGTCAGGGATCATTAACCTTGACTCTATAGAGGAGGAGCGCATCCAAACACTTAACTACATCGAGTGGTACCAAGACAAGCAACGATAGAAACAACGACCAATCAAAAAGGGGGACTTAGTCCTCAAGGCTATTCGTGAGCCCGTGAACAAATTCTCAGCCAACTGGGAAGGCCCCTTTGTAGTAATGAAAGCATACGAGAATGGGGCATTCAAACTAGCTAACCTAGATGGGAACAAATTCCCAAATCCTATCAATCATTTGTACCTAAAGCCCTACTATGCCTAACATGCAAGATCATGTCAAATATGAAGCAAGGTATGTGCCATAGTCTGCTATGACTATAAACTAGCATAGATCATCTACTATGATGTAAAACTGGTACAGGACATCCGCTATGACATTAAAATAGCATAGATTATCCTTGGGCCATGATGTAAAACTAGCACCTATAGCATGGTCCGCTATGACCTTAAACTAGCCATCCTTCATCCGCTATGACATTAAACTAGCATAGCTTGGTCTGTTGGGACCTTAAACTAGCACAACGGTCTACTGGGACCTTAAACTAGCACAACTCAATCTACCCAGACCTTAAACTAAGACCATGGTCTACTAGGACTTTAGACTAGCACATCATATAGTCTACCAAGACCTAAAACTGGGTTCATAGTGCAACACCTCCCAGCTCACACATGTGACCTTGTGAACAAGTGAGTGTGCATATCTTTGAGCTTCCTATTCAAGATGGGGTGGGACGTTGCAGTTCCAGAATGAAGTTCACATTGTCAAGAAAAAACCCTCTGGGACACATGCAACATCGCCATCCTTGGCATCTTGCTGATCTTTCAGAGATGCCATATGACATCTTTCTTACCTTCCAGAGCTATTGTCGCCATCACCAATCAATTTGGTTATAGCTCCCATCGTCAACACTTCTTGCTGGAGTCCCAAAAGAACTATGGCATAGCCATAGTGCTGGCATCCTCCAACCCTCGCCATCACTAGAGTCTAAGAAAGCATTCAGTTGTTAGGCTTCTCACCATGCAACTAGATTTCATGACTCTTGCCTTTGATGAGCATTCCTAAGCACCTGCATCACCATTGCTCCTAGCCTCTTTAGTGCTCATTTTTGGTAAGGCTATTGAATATTTCTAGTCTACCGCTATTGAAACCTGCACTGGCCTTCCTGCTTTGGACATTGCATGTGTTAGACATAGCACTTGCCACCCTGGCAGTGTCTCGAGCAAACAAGAATTTTCCCTCACTTCCCTTGATGGTTTTTTTTTCTAGTTTTCTCTTTGTTGTGTTTGCAGGATAACAACCAAGATGGCATCATTCATGAATGCATTCCACCATGAGAATAAGATGCTACATTATTCCAAAGTACATACTTCAATCAGCCTAGCTACTTGAGAGTGCATATCCCATTCTCCCTTCAACCAATTTCTGGCATCTTCCTCCCAAGGTTTTCCAATGTGCATGAAACCCTTTACCATGCTCAACTGCCAAGCCCATGATAGAAATAATGTAGCTCGTCCTATGGGAAGCCTCTATAGACTGGTCAAAGCCCCACATGAATGTAACACAAACTCATCTCAGAGAGGAAACACCTGTCCTACAGTGATGAAAATTGCCTTCAAATGAACATGGCTGTGCAATTTCTTTTTAAAAAATGAAAATGGCAATATAGCCAAGTGCTCAAAATAAACAACACAATTGCTTTGCAATCATCTCAGCTTTGGATCGACCACCTCTAAGCACTTTGATGAGAGGCCGAAATCCAAAGAAAGAAAGACACTCATGTGTGCCAAATCCCTCATAAGTATTCGGATGAGGGATCACACTATGGCAACAGCTCTCATGATAACACATCCTACACCTTTCCCCTTTTCCTGAACCAAATTTCCTCAAACCTATCCCCTTTCTCTATCATACTTAGCTTTCCTAGCACTCCCAAGCATAGCAAAGCATTATCTAAGTGGGCACTGACGAACGGTGTGGTTGTCACGTTCAACATGGTGTTTTTTTTCTTTGTCGACATCTCTTGGGTAGATCCTCTAGACGTCAACAAAGAGGGGCCACTGAAAAACCATCAATTTTTGGACTCTCATGATTTAGCACAATCCCAAAATTTGGGCATAGATCTCTGCAAGCGTAGTGTCATGCTGGACCTTACAAAGCCACTTCCAGGCTTGCTTGCCATCCTCTACTGCACAGTCAACACAGCACCCATTCATGAGGCCAATTTGCACAAAAGATGTGCTAAGGATGGACCATACAGTTCAACAAATTTTCTATCTTCCGGACCATCAAGCTCGTTGTGCTCTTTAGCCTACCTAGCTTGACAAATGTCCCAGTCGACGGTCCACCCAAATACCAAGCTAGGAGCTGTTGAAGGTATTTAGGATGGACTAAATAATTCAACAAATTTTCTAACTGTGAGGCCTACTATGCTACACTACATTGCACAGTGTAGCAGTTCATGTGGTGTCAAAACTATTCCAAGTGTTAGATCATACATAGAAGATATAGTTGGTAGATGTTTGGTGTTTAAAGAGGTCTACCTTGTTTCATTCCTAAAATGTGATTAGTATGATGCAAAAAAATAGAGAAAATTTATCAAAAAATCACCTCAATCTGAGTGCTATGTTATGTAGCATAACAAAATCCTTTCTCAAATTTTCTTAATGTGGAAAAAACAATTTCCCATGCCTCAACCATGAAAAATGCTTATTCTACTACCACCTTAGAATATGACTAAGAGCCCATGAAAAAACACTTGCAAAGTAAGTCAAGGTTCAAGCCAAACTAGGTGCTACGTTGTGCTATGCTACACAACGTAGCACAGCATAGCAAGGTGATAATGCAAGAAGATCCTCCATCAAGTTGTTCTAGCAAAAGAATTATACTTGGCCATGCTTCGACCTCCAAGACTGCCTATCACACTTCGCCCTTAGGTCCTAATAAAAGTCTCTTGACAAAGCATTGCAAATTAAGCTCAAATTCATGACAAACTAGGTGCTACACTGCATAGTGTACCACAGCATAGCAGAGACATCAAGGTTTAAAGTGTTCCAGGGATGAAACCAAGAAGTCTTAGGCTCCTTTAGCATGAAAATTGTAATGGTTGGTTGCTGAAATAGCTTGCCTTGCTAGGCTTCGGGGGTATTTTTAGTTTTTAGGCAAGATTTTCCCTAAAGGTTGCTGCTATGCTGTGTAGTGTAGCACAGCGTAGCGAGCGGGTCTTCACGCTACTCTGCTATGTTGAACAACATAAGTAGCATAAAACTTGAAAAGAGGGTACAAGACATCTCTAGAAGCTCTAGGACTCATCCTCTATGGTCATTTCTACCCCATCATCTCCTTGACAACTGAGATCAGCAGTTTTCCTTGCTTGTTACATCCCTTGTCAAGTCTCGAAATTGTCTCTACGCTTGACCCTACTTGTAAGAGAGGGGAAGATGTAGTCCCGAAGCATAAGCTTCACTTTACATTTATCATAAGCATTTCTTGTAAAAATGTGGCAGTCCCTTGGGTACATGTAGTTTGAACAGTATGGTCACAACTTAGCAGGTTTCACTTCTAGCATCGTTCCATTCAACGTAGCACCACACATCAATGTAGCACATCCACATGTGTGCCCTGTGGGACCCAGAACATGTGGCATTGAGACCACACCTTCCTCCTACTCTTAGCTCTATAAATACCCCAGCAGAAAACATTCAAAGGGTTGGCTTTTTGCAGGTGGCTTTTGAAAGGGTGGCTGGCTTTTTGGCAGTTTCTGGTAGTAAGCTTTGGTGAAGAGATTGGTAAGCAGAAAGTTGGTGAATAGCAAATCCCAATAGTAGCACTTCCCGGATCTCTCTTCAACCTAGCGTAGTAGGTCTCAGCCCAGGAAACATCAACTCATTAGTTCCTCTTAGCACCCCATTGGTAGCAGTCCAGGAGTTGTGACCATATCATTCCATTGCTAGCTATGCCTGTCCAATACTGCATACTAGTTGTACACATTCATCAGCCAAATAAAGATCAAATCCCCCAATTTTGGGGTGGTGCATTCCCTCACCTAAACTCTCATTCCATTTTTTCGATAGAATATATGTTGTATTCATGCGTACTTGTTCACGCTTATTATCCTAGTTACATGCTTTGATGTATTTCTATTATTGTGCACCCCACGTTTTCTTCCATTTTGATCTCAACATGTTACATTTAAAATTACTGTTTGCATATGGTTATTGTACACCATGTAAGTCCTTAACTGATCGATCAAACCGTTCAAGGCACCCCGTTTCCGTTTTCTCTAGCACGGCCCTAGCATGGATTTGGGGTTAGGCTATACACCTGATAACCTCTCAGTGTTCTAGCCATCGACGTTTTCAGACATCACAGTTGCAATGCTAATGGTGATGATGTTGATGGTGTTTCACTTTGTATATGCTTAGATAAAACTAGAAACATGATGCACTAATTGTTCTTCCTCTTTGAAGACCCCTATGTTTATTCAAAACCTCTAGCACTACAAGTCATTTTGATAAATAGTTTAACTATAAACAAAGAAAAACTAGGGCTTTAAAAATTTCAATTTTAACTAGAAAAAACATTATGCGCATCAATTTTAATTCATTATGCATAGTTCAATAATTCTAAAATAGATTAAAAACTTAACAAGAAAACTAATTCGAACAAAAAATTAACAAAATTCTAAAACCTTGTTTTCTTTTCATTTTATAACCAAAAAACCATAAGATTTTCATTGTAAATTCAAAAAATAATACTTAAAAGCTAAAAAAAAGGAGAAATATAAATTAAAATACAAGCTTTTGAGTAGCAAAGATTGTCATTATACTATGCTCTCTCTTCATAGTTTTTGTGATATGTTTGAAATGTATAAAATAAAATTCTATGATTAATTTTTATACTTATTATAGCATTAAATGCATCTAACAACTACAACATTATGAGCACTTCATAATAATAATTTAGAAGTCATCAAAACTTGGTTCTAATACTAAGTTAAAATTTTATGATATTAATCACCAGGTCTAGGATATAATAGAAATAATTTAATGATTATTGTAATTGAGATAAACATGTAGCATGAGATAAAACAAGTACACAACATTATCCATGTTAAACATAAGAACATAAACTAAAAAGTAACAAAGAAAAATAAATTAACCAAGTATCTTTATTATAATATAAATACTATGTTGAGCATCATATTTCACATTGTTGTTGTGTTTTACTATATATTATTATTAGACTAGGATTACTACTTATATAGTTATAATAGAATAGTCACATCCATAGAATGAACATACACACCAATTAGTCATTATTCATTAATAGCCTTAATTAAACATAACTAACTTGGTACCTACTATAAAACACCATATATAGCATTATACACCATGATAGTATATACTAAAGTTCATGGTGTGACTAAATATAAACATAAACTAGAATTTTAAGCTTGCTAAAATACATCAAATCTTCAACATTTTTTAGGTTTTTCCTAGTAGTGAAGGTCTCTCCTATGTTGGTGGTTTTGGTAGCTAATATACTACTACTACTACTATGTTCTTTATGTTAAATGCCTCTATTAAGGCTCTCATTTCTTCTCTTTCATCCTATGATCATGAATAGTTAAAGTTAGATTACCTAGGATAGATGTTATTGGGATCTTTTAAGGATATGATAAAGCTAGAAATGTCTCGTGAGTGCTAATAAATCAAGCTGCAAAATATGTACATTCAATGTCAAATGTCTTTACTTCAGTCTTTAAATCCTAGTAGTCCATCATTTTCTTGATCAAGTTCTCAATGATATCTCATTGATTTGTCTAATTTTCTTTGAGAACCTCCAATATCACATTTGTAATTTTTATCTTTTAAAGTGCCTGATTATGAAGATAGTGCTTATTTTCATAAAATGAAAATGAAGCAACCTATGAGAGAGGTCTTAGGGTAGAGGTCCTCCTAGTTCCTCCACATGGTTCGAGGGTCATGAAACACTTTGATATGTCCATGTGTGGTACTCAAGTATTTGAAAATCCACTCCAGCTTTGTAGTACCAAGAAATAATAGGGCTTCATCTTATTGTATCCCTCTTAGTCCTCCTCATCTTACTCTCGCATTGTAGAACTACATGGGCCCTAATTTTGTGTTGGTTGCAAATATGTAAGTAGCTTTAATTGGATAGTTGTAGTACAATGCCACACCAAACTTTGTGTCAAATCATGAGGGGTATAGGAGTGAGGCACCTCCTATAGATATATCATCATCTTCCTATTGATGATGTCTATAGGATTATTTATGTACTTTTTGCAAGTCCTCATTCAAAGTTTAGAGATTTTCCTATAGGTCTATTCTCACTCTATACAAAGTTAATGTGTTGCATGCTTCCTTCTAAGTTATTAAAGTGGTAGTGATACTCCCTTGAAGGTGTAGTCCCTTGGTCTTCCATCCTAGGTTCATTGGATCTAAGGAAATTCCTAGGGTAACATTTGGGGTAATTTTGTTATATATAGTATCAAAGCTATTCTTTAACATGTTGTAACAAGCATGATGTCCTCTCAGGATGCCATGTCATTGAAGTTTCTTATCTATGGTCCTTTTAGTTATATATCATTATGATATTGGATCATATTCTCATGTATCTACCAAAGGGTTATCCTTATGGTAAGACTCCTATAAGATTTTCAATGTAGAGTCATTACTACGATGCTAGTAACCTTTATGATTTGGATGCACTTAAGGATAGATTCAATTGCATTATTATGCCTTTCTCCACTAGAATTTCTTAGTGTTTGGGCAAGTTGTAGTTTTATTTTGAAAATGTTAATGGACGTTCTATTGGTAACTCATAAATTTTTGCTTAAGGATATTTCATCTTTGGTCTCTAGCTACTTTGATCTCCACCAGATAACATGTTTTACAATGGTAGTGCTTGGAATATGTAGGATGTGGTACCCTTACACCCCTACTTACCTTAGATATACCAAGTGTGGAAATTATAGACTGGACCATGATTTTACCCAAGTACCTTAGGACGGAGGGCCTTTGGGGTCAATGAGCCCCCCTCGATGTGGCATGGGGTCATGTCAACATGGCATTTTCAATGTTTATGGAACCTTGTTGATGAGTGGTAAGGTATTCCTACACCCAACCATATGAATCACAAAGCGTTCATGCGTGATCCAATCAAATTTCATGGACTTTATCATTTTTGGTGCACTAGCCCTCTAGGAAGTAAATCTTGCCTTAAGGTCAATCATTGTCTATCCAATTACAGTTGTGATGTACAATGGTATGATTAAGTGTAATTGAGGTATCCAATCTTTATCATTTTGTATTTTTATGGTTTGGTGTTTAAATAAAGATAAAAGTAATTGGCTTAACTAATTTAAATTAACTAATTAACTAGCATTTAACTAATCCTAACATAAGCATCTAGTCCCACTTTCCATACATGTCCTGAACCCACGTATCCACTACTAGGTGACCAAGCACTACACTAATGGGTGTACCAAGCAATAACACTGCTAGGATTATCAAGTGAATACATGTTACACTCAAAGCAATTGTACTTATGTGTGTAATTTATTTTCCTTAATTTCCTCTTTAACTTAATTACTAGAAATAATTAATAAATAATTGCAACATTAAATAAATTATTGAAAATATTAAATACATAAATGAAAATATCTAATCTATCCAAAATGCTGTAAGGTTTATCAGAAAGCTCATCTTCATTTCTACACACACTATTGTGCTCAGGTACAACGATGCTCAAATAAATATTTGTATACTCAATGACTCCTGCTGCAGGCACTCAAGGAAAAATTCTAACTTTCAAATGGAAAAACTATGAGAGCTTCACTGGAACTACAATCTCCTATTACCAACATTGCATCGATGGGGCCTTATCAACACATGATACGATGCACTAATGACGCCTAGTCAATGAGGCCACATTGACGAGGCCTTGTCGATGCAACCAACTGAACTACAACTTGTCATACCCCCATGACTAAATGAAAACTCATCCTTGAGTTCTTTTACAAAATTGGGAAGGTATGGGATTATTGACTAAATTTTTCTCAAACAAAACAAACTGACTGACTTGACAAAAAATGGAGTGCCTGGGTGTACGAATCAACACATTACAAAAAATGATGGTGTTCAAGATACAAAATTGAACACCATGATAAAACTCTTCAAAATCAGAAAGCACATTCTTACATGGCACAAATTTGGATGGAGAAGATCAAATAGTGTCAAGTGGTGGTGGCTCTTGAGGCTTCGAGGGACCTTCACCAGCTTCATGCACATGTGAATGAGGTGGTTGCGGTTGTCCTGCTACTATTGAAACTTCAAGCATAAGGTGAAAGGAATCTAGTAGTGCTTTCATTTTCTCCTTCTTGCTTATGGGATCATGCATCATCCATGTAGCTTCACCTATGTGGGTTGGAACAGGCACATCCTAGGTACATAGGATTGTTGGAAACATCTCCTTTGCGTTCACAAGCAACGTAGTGAACTATTCACATTCAATGTCAAACACATTGACTGTGTCCTTCAACTCCTAGTAGTCATTCATCCATTTGGGTAGGTTCTTAGTGATTGATCGTTGATCTCTAAATCATGCTCTAAGAACTTCAAGTTGAACATTTGTAGTCTCAAGCTTCTACTTGGTGTCTTTGTGGTGCTTGAACTTAGCCTCGTATAACAAATACAAGCTAGAAACTTTCTTTTCCAACTATGACCATAGTTGTCCAATAGTTAAAATTGTCAAATTTTCATATTAGAGATTGACCAACTCCATATATTCTGTCATTTCTTTGATTTGCAACTCCTTTAAGCAGATCTCTACATTATTGTAGGTGTCGATCCCATCAACAACGGGTTGCCACATTTCTCTTCCCTATTAGAGTTGCTAGAGGGCTTCATTCATTTTTGTCTTTTCCATCTAAATGTATTTTTCATTAACTTCCTTTTGCAAGGCAACCTAGTCTCTAGAGTGATCCTTTACTTTTTCAAAATTTAGGACCTCATTCTTCTAGGCGATGATCTCAATGGTAAATTTCTAATGCAAGGCATGCACTTCCTCCATCAAAAAATTTTGATTTTCTATGGCCAATCTCCTCAATTCTATGTTTCACCTTGGAAAGATACTCCTACTATTCATGAATAAATTCTTGCACGGGTCCTTCTGAGCATCAACATTTCATAGGTGATAGTTTTGTGTGGTCAGTGTCTCATTCTCCTAATGCATCTACATCAAGTGCTTATAAATTGCATATATTTCTACTTCTATCATGGACTAGTTGAAGATGGCTATAACTACCTCCTTCTCAACCTTCTAAAATCATTCCTGAAGCTATTTGAAAGCTTCATCTCTTGTTATTGTTGGGCTAAGGATCACAGGATCTACAAGTTAAACACATAGTTCGACAACCTTCAAGTGTTGATTTCATTATTGGGCTATTTCAAGTTGCCCCTCCAAAATAATGCATTTTCCCCTTACATTCAACAACTCCAACTAGGTTGCAGTGATATCATTTGAAAAATCAAAGATATTTAGAATCAATTGCCCAATTTCCACTAGTCATTCCAACAATTCTTCATGCTAGGCTACATTTAGCTTTTTCCCAACCATGCCTATGAATGTCTACACATCTTAAAGTGTAGATACATTTAGTATAGATACCATGGGTGTATTTAATGCTTCAGTGACATGGTCAACAACCACTTCAATCTTTATTTCTTACCCTTGGTGTTGCATCACCAAGATAGTTGCCACTTCACCTTCCTCCAAATGCACTGAGAAAGTGGTGAAATTCCCCAAAGATTTCTGAGAATAGATGGTATTGAGATAGAGACATTATCACCTCCTGAGCATTGGGATCCAACCTCACAGGCAACTACATTTGTTAGGTAGAGAGAATTAGACCATCCCTCTCCATCTAGCTAACTGTTCAGGCCATCTCATTAAGGTGATTCATTGTTGGTTGATACACAAATGGATCTACCCCACTCATTCCTACACATTTCCCTTGTTCACTCAAGATCTACTCTTAGATTTTATGCAAATGCTCAATGGCTATGCAAGCCTCCACCATTGTTTCCTGAGTGGGTGGTGGTGGTGGCTGCTCCTCTTCTTGGGTCATTGCTACCATTTTTTCTTTCATAATTTTACACCATGAGGCCAAAGGAGCATGCCTGATGGTATCGTTGAAGTAGTGAATGATGCCTACCCTTTTGCAAAGTTTATGGATAAGGCACAGAAAGGGTAAGGTCTTTCTTCCACGTTCATTTTCCTTGAAGCATTTTTTAATCTCTAAGTAGATCGGTTGTGGAAAGTTGATGGGAAATTTCTCACTTAGAGCAATGCATGCTCAGGCAAAGAAGGTGGTCACCTTGATTGGCCTCATCATTGAATTGAGGTGATAGGATGTAATTTTAAAGTAAATTTGCTTCGTCGGTGTGAGCGCACTGTACTCCTTATAGTCAACCCCATAGCATCATGAGGTCCACTTCTTCTTAGCCTCAGGATCAATTTTTATGGACAGTTCTACTAGCTATGTTTCAATGTTAGGTAACCCAAGTGCCTGTGCAATTGCTTCTTCCAAGTAGGACACTTGAATTTCCTTGATTTTGACAATGGACCTCAACCTTCTATTACTCTAAAAGAGATATGTCTCTCCCATGTACCATTCCCCACTGGATCTGATTACTAGCCACATGGAAGAGGTTTGTAGTTGAGTTTTGACATCCACTAGAGCTTTCTCAAGGAATGGCCCGAAGTTGATCTCTTGAAGAACTGATCATTGGATCTCTTGAGACCTAATGATGTCAAGACAGACTTGAGTCAAAGTAACCTCAAGCCTTGGCAGGGGCCTAGGAACTTCTCCTTGCTGTGATTGTTTAGTTGACACTTCTTCTTCTAGAATTTTTCAAATAGATTATACTTTGGGATCCTCACGAACAAGTCCCATTGCATGGGTTGCTTCCAGCAATTCTTAGCCTTATTCTTGTTACCCCCTTCTAGCTCTAGGCCACTTCTCCCATGGTTGAGAGGGCTCTCCTTCTTACAGGTTTTTTTGTTTTGGTGCCATCTGTAATCACAATGGGACCATGGATTAGCAATCATTGTGTAACCTTAAAGCAATTAGGATACCTTTATCTCTTAAGGATAGTTACACTTTTTTTTGAGAGAGAGAATGTTCGGGATTGTATTACTAAAAGTTATGGTACACGAGTAAACAATTACAATGGTGGGGACATTAGGGATGGCCCACACTAAGGGGGGCCCCAAAAAAATACAAATTTCAAAGTACAGAGGACTTCGAGCCAAGCCACCGAACCTCAAAACCTCAAACCCTCAAAAACCTCAGAGTAGAACAGTGAGAGCAAGAGGAGGGGGGCGCACCCTCAACAACAAAAAACGGGGGGGAAGGGGAGTGCACCCCCAAGGGGGGGGGGCTGCAACCCCAACAAACAAACAAAGGAGGGGGGGTAGCGGAAAAAAAAAGGGGGGGGGGCCATTAGGGGCAAGTTGGCAGAAGGCAACAGGCACACCGAGGCCGTTCCAGCTCATGAAGTAGGTCCAGGGTGGCACGATGCTCCTCGGTGTCCATGAAGTTCACGGCTTGTTGAATTCCCTACATAGTAGCCTCTCTCCTGATCCAGTCAGCCGACGAGTCCCCTGCATCAGGATGGAATCGAGCGGACGTGCGTCTGATGTGTCGTCTGAGCTCCCCCCAGGAGCTCTCACAACTAATGCCCAAAATGCTATATGGGCAACGCCCCCTCCTGAGCCACTGACAGGAACTGTGAACATGTGTCTGGTCAAGTTGTCATTGTCGTTGCTCCTCCTCCTCCCTCAAGCGCTCCTCCTCCTCCCGGGCCACCACCTCCTGGGCCTGACAATCCGCCTCTTCCTGGCGCAGCTCCTCCCTGATTCGGTCCCGGAGCTCATCAATGAGCTGGGCCCACGAGATCTCCATCATGAGCATGTGCTGTCAGCTCAGCTATTGTGCCTGTTCATGAAGTTGGGCGTCGTGGTCGGCATGCCACTGAGCCAGGGTCTCGGTCCACTTTGCCTCCGAAATCTGTCGCTCGGCCTCCCGAGCAGCAGCAACTGCCTGTTGCATTTCTGCCTCCCAATTTGGGGGGCGCTGGGGGGGTCAGGCGAGGGGGGATTTCGATGAGAGCGGCTTCCCCAAGTGAGGTTCAAAGCGGTCTGCCACTGCTGAGTGGCCGGGGTGGGGGAAATCGAGGTGGTGGGGGGGGCATCCGTGGGGCGACCCCCAGGGGGGGCAAAGGATGGGCCAGGAGCCCCCTGCCCCCCGCCCCCCGCCACAAAGCCAAAATTAACCCCGAGTGGTGTCCACATCGTTTACGGTGGAGGGCCTCAAGGAAGAACCGTGGCAGGTTAACCTGGGTGCCGTCCTTCAAGCACCTCAAGAAGGTGAAATGCAACCCCTGGAGCTTGGACACGTTGCCCGACTGGACGAAAAAACGTTTCACCAAGGCGGCGGCATGAGCCCAAAGGCGTGGGAGAGAAGACCGAGGGACCTGGCGGCTCTACGTTCTTGGGGTTAGCCCCTCGAAAAAGGTCGCAAAGTTCTGGAGGCTGCGGGAGGTCAGCAGGATGACCTCACCAGCGGCCGGGACCCCCAAGTAGCTAGCCAGGGCGGCTTCCGTGAGCCGAATTGCATGGCCACGAAAGAAAGTTTGATCACCGCGCCAGTTAGTAAAGAATGTGTTGTCAGGAAGGTCAGGGTCCCCGACCAGCCTCTACAGCCGGTTGGCCCAGCCGCACTGGTAGACCATCTGCCAGAGTTCCACGTCATCCCAGTAGACAATGTAGTCAGGTTCGTACGTCGACGTCGTTCCCATGGTGTCCGCAAGCTCGCACCACGCTCTACAGGTCCGCAGGATAAGTCGCTGGGGGGGGGGGGGTTGCCGCCTGCACAAAGACCGTGCAGTTCCACGCCTTACACTTGGCTAATTTGTGATTATGACTAATTTGATTATTTCAATTATTATTTTATTTATGTATTATCATTAATAAATCACCCCAGAGGTTGTTGGAAGGGTTAACTATTGAAAAGTTGATATGTATATGTTGTTAAGGTTATTAACCCTTGGGGGAGTTAGAAAAATTTCCTAAAAAATTCATCAATTTTTCATCAGAAACCTTAAGGTTTGTAGCCCCCATGATAAAGATCTTACCTCCAGTAAGTGCAAGATTAAAAAATGGAATGATTTGAACAAACGGTTGGGAAGTTATGGGCTCTAGAAGGTTTGGGGATCTAAAAATTTACAAAAAAAACTCCCCGTGTGTTATGAGAAAATGATGAAAAATTGCAAAGTGTTTAGCGGTATATATAGGTTTTTTGGGTTGCGTAAACAAGGCCTCATCGATGCAGTTGGTTATGTCAATGATGCCTCATCAACACAACTATTGATGACCATTGACTTTGGTTAAACCTATAAAATACAAGGAGTTTCTAAGTGAAATTGGTGTCAAATGAAAGCTTAAAAGGTTAAGAATAGTATGAAAACATGAGAAGAGGATGTTGAAGTTCATAAATTTGGAAAAATGAAGAAAAACTAATTTGGAGGATGAATGAGATAAAAGGTTAAGGAGCACTAAGCAAAATACTTAATGGAATATGTGAAAGATAGGATTGTGGCAATGTCAAAGGTAAGGAACCTTAACTACCTAGAACAATAGCTATGCAAGTGGATCCTCCCCATAGTAGGCTCACACCCTTTTTTCCCTTGCATAACCTCAACTAAGGAGTCTATGGACCCCATATTTGATTTAATGACATGACAAGTTAAGGACTAACTAGAAAGAATCTACTCAAGAATCCCAACACATCAGACCAAGACATAGAGCATAACATAGAACATAGTAGTGAGGTGATTTGTGGTATCATGGATGGATGATAGAGAAGGTGGAATGAAGTTCCAAATTGAGGTCATAAGAAGTCCCTTGTGGAAGTTGTGTTTAAAATGACCTAAGAAGATCCATCCTTAGTCCATACCAAAACCAACAGCTTTTAGTGACTTCACATCACCACTCTAAGACTGATCCACTCACTTAAGACACAAGAGTGCTTCCACAAAACAACCATCATTCTACAAAGAGAATAAAAGAGAGGCAAGAAGTGAGAGGGGAGGGGCCTTAGTTAGAGGGGACCTATAAGCATAGGTGTATGCTATTCTAGTCCCATAACCAATGCTTGTAGCTCGTTTATTTGTCCAAGGGGTATTTTTTGAATTGCCATGGTTTTTTTAAAAAGGGAACCACATCGTGCAAGGACTTATTCATGTCTAAGGAGTGTTCTTTGAATTTCCATCCTTTTTTTGGATGGGAACCACACCATGCAAAGACTTTATTCCACTTCCTATCAGTGGTTGATATGGAACGGTAAGAATTCCATGAAAAAACACTCAAGCAAGTAGAAGAGTACAAAGAGTATTGAGTCCCCTTGAAGTCACACCCTTAACAAACCTTTGAATTCTTTCTAATTCTAGAACTACCAAGGTCAATGATTGATTAAAAGTTTCTTTAATGGAAAGGACCTCAAATTCCTAGAACAAGGAGAACCATAGAGTTCGTTGAATGGGTAGATGATGTGGACTCACTACTTGTTCCATGAAAAATAAACCATGTCAAAGTCATCAAACATCAAAATTCAAAAATAAAAACTAGACATCGACAATCACAACATTAAGCACAAACCATCATTAGTAAATAGCAACAATGACACTATGTCCTATGGCAATAAAGCAATTTTATTAGCAAAAATAAGAAAATATCACACTTGAATCAAAATAAAATAAAGTAAAATATATGTGTAAAATAATCAAGAAAGGGTCAAAGGTACTAATAATGGTGAAAAATTCGAAAAATTTGAAAATCCAAAAATTTGTAAAATAAATAACTTGTAAAATCAAAAACGTTGAAAATAAAAATTAGAAAAACTGAGAAGCCATATTGATGGTTAGCACGGATGGCCATCTCACCCATGACTAAGTTAGAAGGAGGAAATCTGAAAAATGGAACATGGTTGTCCATCCATCGAGGTGGTAATTGCACTGGCCTATCTAGGTTCGAGGAAAGGTTTTACTTGTTGGATGTTGACTAACTACTTTTTATTCGGGCTTTTAGGTTTGTAAATTATCATGGCCCTAGAGGGAAAGGTTTGATCAATTATATAAGATCCTTCCATAATGTTTGGAATGTTTCCTTTTGAGGTATATATGTGGTGTTCCAATAAAAAACCTTATCTCCTAGTTGAAGTTTTACCTTTCATATTCTAAGGTCATGACATTGCTTGCTGAATGTCTTATTCACATCATTCAAGGATAGGGTCACTAATCAATTTTCATCTAGCACATTTAGGTTAATTAATCTTTCTTTCTATGCTAGACTTAGGTTAAGATTTAGATCACAAGCTATTGAGAGTGTACAAAGCTCAAACTGAATTAGGAGTGTTGAAAGTTTCCCGTACACTAACTCATAGGGAGAATAGCCAATAGGAAGTTTCCATGTTGAATGATCAGCCCAAAAATCATCATTAAGCTTTGTACTCCAATCCTTCCCATATTTTCTAATGGTCCACATTATTATTTTTGTGATCTCTTGGTTGGTTACCTTTCCTTGACCATTGGCTTAGGTATGATAAGGTGTTGTTAATTTATGTTCAACCCCCAAGCATTGCATTAACTTTCTAAAAGTGGCACCCGTGAAATGAGTTCCATTAGTAGAAATTAGTGAACGTGACATCCCAAACCTATTCACAATATTTTGTTGTATGAATCTAGCAGCAATGGATAATGTACAATCAGTAACAACATTTGCTTCTATCCATTTTATACAGTAGTTGACTACTACTATAATATATGTCTTCCCATTGGACATGGATGTGATGGGACCCATGAAGTCAACGACCCATATGTTGAAAGGTTCCAGTGGTTGAATCCATTGTTGAGGACCTTCCATCAAGGGGTTATCCCCCCCTCTTATTGACAACATTCACAAGACTTGACAAACTAGTGGACATCTCTAAAGATTGTAGGCCAATAGTATCCTACCATCAGGATTTTTATGGTCATGCATCTCCCTACAAAGTGGCCTCCACAAGGCCCTTCTTGATTATCCTAGAGAATGCACAATTGATCTTCTTCAAGGATACACCAACAAATCAGGCCATCGTCACACACCTTGTAGAGGTGCCCATTGATTTCCATGAAATATTTGACCCAATGAAGGAATTTCTGCTTCTTTCTAAAATCCAAATCTTATGGCATCTCCTAAGTAAGAAGATAGGTGACGATGCATTGCTTTTGCAAGTGTTTTTTCACTTATTTCTCCTATAAAGATGATTTCATCTAAAAACTAATCAAAGAGTAAGCTCTCCTTCTTTTTATTATTCCATCTTAAGTAAGAGAGGTGATTAGTAATCACATTCTTGGTCCCTTCTCAATCTACCATCATGAGATCAAATTCTTATAAGATCATGAGCCATCGTATGACACAAGGGCTCACCATTGGCTTATTCATTAGGAAAAAAATTGCATTGTGGTCTGTGTGCACAAATACTTTGTAACCAAGCACATAGTGCCTGAAATTTTCTAGAGCATACACCACTACCATTAACTCTTTCTCCATGGTGGTGTAATTTAACTATGCTCCCACAATGCTTTGACTTGTGCAATGGATGTAATATGGACATTTCTTATCATCTATTTGCATGAGCACTACTCCCAAGGCATAGTTAGATGCATCTGTCATGATGTGAAAGGGTCTGGACTAGTCAGGTGCTCATATGATTAGTCTTTCTATGAGTTTTTCTTTTAACTATTGGAATGCATGTTCACATTCCTTCATCTAGATGAAAGGTGCATCCCTCTTTGTAAGCTCTACTAATGGCTTTAAAATCTTAGAAAAATTCTCTATGAATCACTAGTAGTAGCTAGTGTGTCCAAGGAATGATTAAACATCTTTAACAGTCTCTAGTTAGCATGTTATTCCTTGGATGACCCTTATCTTTTCTAGGTCTACCTCAATCCCTTTTTGTAAAATTCATTGCCCTAGCACAATGCCTTCTTGAACCATGAGATGGCTCTTTTGCTAGTTGAGCCACAAGTTTATTTCAACACACCTCTTTGATACTTACTCTAGGTGGTCCAAGCCTTACTCGAATGTAGCTCCATAGGTAGAGAATTCATCCATGAAGACTTCAACACCACTACTGATCTGCTGTTGGAAGATACTAAGGACCAAGCATTGAAATGTTGTACGGGCATTGCATAGACCAAAGAGCATCTTACAATATGCAAAAGTCCCCCAAGGACTTATGAATGTTGTCTTGGCCTAATCTTCTGGCACAATCTGGATTTGGTTATAGCCACTATAACCATCCAAGAAGCTATAATAACAATGCCCGAATATGGTATCTAACACTCAATCCACAAATGGCAAGGAAAAATCATCTTTAAATGTTGTCATATTCAACAAATTGAATTAATGCAAACCCACCATTTTCCACCCGTCTTCAACACAATTACGAGTGGGCTAACCTATGCACTATCCACAATGGGATACATGAACCCCACCTTGAGGAGTTGTTTAATTTCCTCTTTGATGATCTACTTCAATTTGGAGTTTAGTTTCCTCTGCAGCTACTTTCTAGGCTTTATGGTCAGGTCAGTGTAAATGTGATGCTGGCATATCCTTAGATTGATTCTAGTCAACTCAAGATATGAGCAAGTAAAGGCTGTTGACCACTTGTTAACTACCTTCAACAATTTTTCTTTTCTTCCAGAAGCAAGTTTGGCATTAATTATGACCAATTTACCATTATTAAAAAATGCATATTCTATGCCAGTCGATAATTTTTTTAGCTCTAGAGGCTCTTGCTTGAAGCTATCAGGAATTTCCAACTCTCCCTAATAGTATTGTTGGCCACCATTTGGGATGCGACCGCCAATGAGTGTCCTCGAACAGGATTTAGGTGCTTGCTGGTCTTCTGGCAACACCAAGGCCCAGATACCTCCAAATAGACTCAGTAGTTAATGTGAGTATGTGTGTGTGCTGTTACGGTGTGCGGTTGTGAAAAATGAAACAATTGCATTGTGTGTAAACTACAAATGA
>MNCI01006545.1:6427-46202 GCA_015680685.1 Gnetum montanum | reverse complement strand
AAAATACCACGGAGATTCACTTTAAAGATAAAAGAAGCTATTCTGATCCTATCAAAATACCAATGATTGTCTGAACCCTTTTGACTATTGAATCATTCAACAGCTTGACTACATGTAGAGGCTCTCTTACAACAATCTTAATAGCAGTTCTTATACATTGCACAATAATAAAATTCACTACTAAAATGCTCTTAAGGCTTTCAAACACAAGCTCTTCTATGGCAAAATTTTAATAGAAATTTTCTATCATGCAACAAAAACAATAAGAGCAATCTAAAAATCCCAAAATTACTTGCCAAGGATGATACTATCTAAACCACTAGCTAAACAATTTAAGCAAAATAAAAAATAATAAACATAACTCACAGGACTATGACAAAGAGGCTGAAATGTTGTCTTTAACAAGTCATCTTACAAGCAATCCCAAGTGTGTGACTCCAAGTGAGAGCAAGTAGTGTGTTATCTCCTCCCTACCCTTGAAGCCTTTTTATAGGGTCTCATGGGTAGTTACATATTCCAAAATATCTTGGCTAACTTCTCTCCCAAGTAAGGAAGTTATAACTTGCCCAACAAGTTAGGAGATATTACTTGCCCAACAAGTTAGGAAGTTGTAACTTATACATAAAGTTAGGAGAAAATCATGTTAACATTGGCATGTGTAAATATTACAAATATTGCTTTTATAAGCAATAACCTATATAAAAAATAAATCCAAGATCTCCTAAGAGCTTCATACAATTGTCATATTTTATCTAGGATTTTAATTACCCACCGTGTATAAAGCCTTAGTAATTCATTTGAGATAATTAAATTAATACAATTGTTGCATGTAAGAAAAATTTGCTAAAATTATTTTTTTTCCACCGAATCATATGAAATTGAAATTTTATTTTTATGACTTTAATTCCGTGCGTTCGGGTTTTGTATTTGTCTTCAATCATGACGGTTTCTTCTGAATAAACTGCAACTCTGATTTATCGGCATCGGCTAAAACATCTCCTGGTTCTGTTGATTCAGTTGTGCACCTATCTTGCTGTGTCTTCATGTCTCTGTGATCGCACTTGATGGATTGGCAATGGTGAAGACGAATGTGTTGGCGTCGGGCACTGCTACTATTTTTGGTAATTTCTGATTGTAGGTTCCAAGAGAAAATGATAATTGTGGTTTACATTTCTAAATGCTTGAAATCTTTGAAATAAGATCCTATCAGCGATGCCATTTCTATTTTCGTCATTGTTGCGGCAATGAACCTCGTCCATTTCTACCCGTAGTGCTCAAGGTGTACCTAGCCACGGTGGAGCCCTGGGCATGCAACCACGAAATTTGCTGAGTTACGCAGAACAGCGCAAAGGCTGGTAGGATTTGGTTGTGCATCGACGATGCGATTGCACCTTAGCTACACGGCGTGGACCTCCACGTAGAACAAGAGCTCGCCGCACAGAACAAGAGCTCATTGATGTAGCGGTAGTGGTGGTCATCACTGATCATGACCTTCTACCAGGGATAATTATAGGAATTCAATATGAGCGTCCGAAGGAGAGGGGGAAAGGTTGTCGCATAATCTGCTGTTAGCCTTAAAAAAAAGAATGAAATTCAATCACGTAAGTAGGCGTGGGAAATCAGAAGGGTTGCATTTACCCAAGCAAGGAGCAGAGTAGTTTACTTGCGGGAAGAAGGGAATGCGATGTTGAAAAGAAAGGATTGAATGGATGAGCAGAGTAGTGAGTATAAGCGAATGGACCGGGCATGTGATATGCTAAAGAAGGGGGTAGTTTTATTTGATGGAGATGCCCTAGTGTCAGCAACGGGAGCAATGAGAGAAAATCTGGTAATGAGACCAGGGTTTCAGCAAAACGAGACTCTGGTTTCCATGTATGGTATGTGTGGATTGTAGCGCAGAACAGGGCCACCATGGCCACCGAAGAAGCTTCTTGTGCTTCAAAATTTTTCTACAATTTCGTTTCAGCTTTTCACCTTTGCATGCTTGTATCTCTTATATTAATTTCCTGTTTGATCAGTTCAGATATAAACTTGATGGCCGTGTGGCAGTCCTCTGAGCATGGAATTCCATTACAGACAAAAATTTCATGCTTAGCCATGAAATTTTAGACGATTCATAGGAGAAATAACTTTACCCTACACCAGACTGCTGAATTTGCATTGCTGTAGAGATATGCTTTCCTAAAATGAAATGGATACAAAACCAATTTGACTTGAGATGCTTTTTAATTTGGTACAGATTTATATCATATAAATGATGCTTATAGAAATTGAACTTCCTTCATAATCCCGCTAGACTTTGGTTGGTTGTGATAGAGATGAAAAGCAGGCATTGAGATTATCAGGATATTCATCAGTAAAGCCCAGTGTATCATAATATATTTATATATCTATATTGCTGCCCTTTGAAATGTAATGCAAATAATTATAGAGGGAAAACAACACGTTAGTGATCCTATATCCATCAGTAGAGATTTATAAGCTTACTATAGGAATGGTGCTCCTATATTCTTTTTCTTAAATTAAAAGAATGGTGTTGTTAACTTATTCTTTTCCTCTCAAACTGAAATTTTTTCCACTTCTCCAAAAACTCTTAACCAATTTTATCATGCCAACCTGTTCCATGAAATGGCCAAAATGTGCCAACAGGTATCATCATCTTCATCAAAGATTTTGGAATGAACTTGTTCAAGTTTGTTCATGCCTTCAACATAAGCACATGTTAAGCTCTTAGTTGATTTCATCCATAATGTGCTACTATTTAAGTCAACTATCAGCCACTAGTTGCCCTCCTATTTTGTGGCTGCTACATACAAACACCTTTGAATATTAATTTCTTATGCACACTAATTTTATTCTTTAATGTATGTACTATTGATTGACCAAATATTTTATACACAATTGCACCTATTGTCACTATATGCGATGTATGGAATATGCTTCTTCTCAATCTTGCCTAGTTCATTTTCCTTAGCTATTTCTAAAGATAGGTCCCTTATGCTCATACGTGCATTGACTGTGCTTAACTAAGCTCTTTCCATAATGATGGGGAAGTCACTTTTGTGGTTGTTCACCTTGATTACTAGAAAATCAACAGGATAGGACCACCCACAAATTGTGCTCACAATGTCCTCTACTAATCCCAGAGGGACATTAATTGACTAATTTGTTAATTCTAGATGAATGTTGCTCTACTTAAGAGGTGGTCAGTTCCAGGCCTTATACATGTCATAGGAGATGAGATTAACTCTAGAACCAAAGTTAAGAAGAGCCTTTCATGGCTCATGTCTAGCAATCTATAGATAAATGAGTGGACTTCGTGGGTCAGGTCTTTTCGTGGAAATACTACTAGCCTTGATCCAGTCAAAAATAGCATGAGTTAGCATTACAGTGCAAATCCTAGGTGGCACTTGGTTTGAAGTGCACTCAAAGGTGTTTGATGCAAAGGATGAGGGTATTGGAGAAATAGGATGATCAACTGGACTAGATTGTGAGCGTTGAAGAGGACTATTGGGTTGAAAGAAAGGTCTTTTGCTTGATCAATTGTCCAGACCACTTAGCTAGAAAGTTGGTTGTGAATGTACAACCCTCATAGCATTTTGTTGTTGCAGCTATGGAGAAATCTCACCTTGCATGGATGGAGTAGGAGGTAACTAGGTTGAAGGTGGAGATGCATGTGCAAAATGATGTGAAGGGTGATACAGATATGGATATGGGTTTTCCCCTCAAGTAGATGATGAATTTGTTCAATGGTACTCTAGAGGGTAATAGTGATGCTGGAATGATGTATGACTTGCAGAACATCTAGGAGAGACGGGTTGCTAAATATAGTACCCGTATGGATTTGGTTGCCTATAAGGGTACTCCTGCCTTGGCAGTGGCATTCCCCATGATTGTGGTTGGTTCCACTATTAGTATTATTCATAAGGTTGTGGAGGGATTCCACTTGGGTAGCAAGCTTGTTGTTTCTAATGGAACTACCTTGGATTGCCTTGAGGATGAGGTAATCGTCTATGTGTTTGCCTTTGTGCTAATCAAGGATTCAAGGCATACATCCCAAACTCTTATAAGTGTGACACCATAAGGAAAAAACCTTTTAGATGTTCATATTGACAAATGTCATAATCAATTTTATCATCAAAGTCAGTTTCCATAACTTCCTCTACTACAGTAGCTTTGCCCTTGCCTCTTTGGTAGGCATGTTCAACTTCTTTTCGCTATCTACGATTACGATCACTATTTTTCTCTTTGGATTCTTCAGCAATCTTCACCGTAGTTTAAAATTTTTCATCCAAATAGTTCCATTTCTTGTCAACCTTTACTAAAATATTAAACAAACTTCTGGATGGTCAAAGTTTTTCTATTCACCACTTCATCAAGTGATGACTCCTCCTCATCAAAAAATCAAACCTCCCATTTCCTAATGGAAGGATCCCTATTATACTCTTCTACACTTTCCCTTTTTCGTAGCTCACCTTCTTCTTTTACTACCTGCTCAATTAGCCTTTAGATCTAATGATCTCTTAATTCAAACAATCTTCCTTGGGCATACACCCTAATAGTTCTTCTAGTTTTTGATTTGAGCCCATCTATGATGTGGTCAAGTTGTTCCCTCTGAGAATAACCATGGCTAGGGCATTGGTGTAAGAGTGACTAGTATCAACCCATGGTGGCATCCAAGGGTTCATGTGTTCCTTGTTTCCAACCTTGGATTTGCCTTCTCAAATTAGACACTCTACGAATAGATTATAGCTTCAAAGACTAGTACCAACTTTCATCTTCCTTAATGAGTGTTGTAGGCAAAAGCTTGAGTTTTTACCATTCATTCTCTATGTTTTGTAAGGCGCATGAATTATGAAAAGCTTGTAGATGTGTTTGCGAATCAAAATTGTATCCCCCCTCAAATCTTGGGATATTATTCATGTCTAAGCACTTAATCTAACTATCTTTCACATGCCTAGTTGGAATTTTAACTACCTTCACAATGTTGAGCATACTTTGCGTCACTAATAGAGGTTCTTCATCATCACTGCATCAATGATGCCTTTGGCCACTCCTTTGGTCTTGGTGGCCTTCACGGTCATTATTGTCTTATTAATCACCTTCATCATGATTATTTCGATAGTGGCTTCTATGAGAACCATTAGATGAAGAGGAATGTTCAAAATTGGATGACGAGGATGAAGAGGAAGGTAGACCACCACTGCCACTGTAATGTCCACCACCAATTGTTTGCTTATTACGATCACCATCCTTAGATCTCTTGCAATTGTGATTCTTGCCCAAGTCCCTACCTTGTCTATCACTTTTTCTTAAACCTATTTTATGGATAGTCGATTATAGGTTCAGGTTCACACCCTCGTCACCAGTATCAAGGGGTGGAGAATCTTCATGTTAAGAACCCTCAAAGAAAGGATCCTCATTGTCATCTTGATCTAGTAGGAATAAGGGATTAGTGAATTTTTTTCCCTTTGTAGTCTCATGGAGTTTCTCCTAACGTAGATCTCATTTGCGTTGTGTTTTAGTGGGACAGTAGTTTCAAGTGTCATATCCATCTAAAATGTATTCTCCATGAAGATCTACTAGGCCCAAATTCTTAAGAATTTTAAACAACATCCTAGGCATAGATTTATTCAGGATTAAAATGATGTTGCCCTCCATATCACACCATCATAGCTACTCATCCTGATGTAGAATGAAGGTGAAGTTTGGCACAAACTCATCTAGATGAGTATATACCACTTTGCACTCTTGTGGGACCAATGGTTTAACATCTTCATGCTTGTAAGAAGAAGAAGAAATTTTGCAATATAATAAAATTATCAATGTACTTTTATAATTCTATGTATAGTATAAATGATACTGACCTGGAGGTTCGTACAACAATATTAATGGTATTCACCTAAACCAAAATAGCACACGTTTCAACAAAAAAAGTCCTCGGCAACAACACTAATGATGAGCAGTGAGGTACCCCTATGTCCAACCATATGAATCACATAGCATTCATGCATGATTTGGTCAAATTTCATGGAATTTATCATTTCTCGTGCACTATTCCTCTAGGAAGTGAATCTTGCCTTAAGGTTAATTATTATCTTCCCAATTGCACTTGTGATGTACAATGGTATGGTTAAGTGTAATTGAGTTATCCAATTTTTATCATTTTGTATTTTTATGATTTGGTGTTCAAATGAAGCTAAAAGTAATTGGCTTAACTAATTTAAATTAACTAATTAACTAACATTTAACTAATCCTAACATAAGCATCTGATCCCACTTTCCATACATGTCCTGAACCCACGTATCCATTGCTGGTTGACCAAGAGCTATGCTACTAGGCGTACCAAGTAATGATGTTGCTAGAATTACCAAGTGAATATGTGTTATGCTCGAAGCGGTTGTACTTATGTGTGTAATTTATCTTACTTAATTGTCTCATTAACTTAATTACTGGAAATAATTAATAAATAATTACTACATTAAATAAATAATTGAAAACATTAAATGCATAAATGAAATATTTAACCTATCCAAAGTGCTACAAGGTTTGTCAAAAAGTTCATCCTCATTGTTGCACACATTGTCATGCTCAGGTACAACAATGCTCAAATAAATATCCGTACACTCAATGACTCTTGCTACGGGCACTCGAGGAAAAATTCTAACTTTCAAATGAACAAACTGCAAGAGCTTTACTACAACTACAATCTCCACTTGCCATAAATGTGGTTGTAGGCATGTATTTATAGCTAAAAACCAACACTACATCAACAAGACCTTGTCAATGTATGATACGATGCATCGACGAGGCCTCGTCAATGAGGACCAATCGACAAGGTCGCATAAATGAGGCCTCATCAACGCAGCCAACCGAACTACAACTCATTACCCATCAATGCAGTATCTATTCTTTGCCTATAAATATATGTGCTTCTGTAGTGTATTGGCATTCTTTGGTCAATAAAGTAGCTGAACTCTTGCAGTTTTATTCCATAATCTTAGAGAACAGTTAGTGAGTGCCTGCAATGTAGACCTAAGTTAGTTGTATAGCATCTTATTCAAGTGGCAATGTACCTGAACACATTCCATGAACAACAATAAGATTGAGATTGATTCTTATTCATTACAACACTTTAACTTAGATTAAATTTACTTTTTATGTTGTTTACATTCCATTTACTTAGTTAATATTTACATTTCCATAAATATTAATGAGTTAGTCAAATGAGCACAACTAGTTTCAAGCATAAACATGTATTCACTTGGGAATCCCAGCAATGTTATTGCTTGGTTTGCCCAGTAGCATAGTTCTTGGTAATCCTCATAGTGGATACATGGATTCAAGATGTGTATAGTAAGCTGGGAATAGACACTCATCACCCATAGGCTAGTTTAGACTTTATCTTTATGTTGTTGATTATATTAAATAATTGATTTCTTTATTATTGTTAGGAGTAGCATAAGCATGAAACAACATCAAGAACCATATGCCTCACTCTAGACTAAACCATTTATGACAAAGCTACCACTAGTCCAAGTGGGAAGATAATGAACTGTGATCAATGCTTAATGATCTAGATGCACAACTAGTTCCATTCATGGAATTTGACCAGATCGTGTGTGAACACTTGTGATTTGTATGATTGGGTGTAGGGGTTAACTCATTGCTCATCATTAGTGCTTTTTCTAGGAATGGTGCTAGTTATCTAGATTAGTTATATTATACACGACTACTATAAAAGTATCAATGATTTATCTTTTAAAAAATATTAATATTTTATTTTAAGTCACACATGTTGAAACCATGTCTTCTTCACATAGGACCAATAACACATTGTATGATGAGAATATTCATTGGAGAACTAATAGGATCTACACTAAAGAGAATTGGGATGAACAACCTCAACCAGGGGTTTCATATGCTCATTACCACTCTTACTATACTCAAGGACTACATTCACCTAAGGTAGAAAATCCTAGAGGAGATGGAGTAAGTCCTAGATCAAGGAGGACCTCAAGGTGTAGGACCTTCTCTAAACCTAGAAAAGATAAATCAAGGGATCATGGGGAGAACTATAAGAGCCATGTTGATTCTCTTAGTTCCTCATCTTCCTCTTCCTCTTCCTCTTCAACGTATAGTTCTAAAAAGGACAAACATTGGTATAGAGATAGAGCTCCACTATGGAGTTGAAATAAAAATAGAAATCAAAACCAAGGGCAAAATCAAAGATATCAAAATGCATATAGACAAAATCATCATAATCAAACAAATAGAAATAGAAATTTTCATTACAGCATGTCTAATGATGATGAACCCTTATTGGCCACTAAGAGCATGACATCGATCACAAAGGTAGTTAAAATACCCCACAAGCATTGCAAGGAAAGTTGCATCAAAAGGGTTGATATGAATAACATCCCTAAATTTGCAGGAGGCTATTATTCTAATCCCATACATTATTTGCAAGACAAAACATTAAAAGTAGGTGGCAAAAGCTTAAGCTCTTTCCTGGGACACTAATAGACAAAGCTAAAGTGTGGTATAGATCATTGAAACCAAATTCAATCCATTGGTGGTTCACAATGCTAGAACTCTTCAATAGGAAATACCAAACCTATGTGAGGGTATCCAACCTAAGGAAATGAATCCAAGGATGGAAATAAGAACAATATGAACCCTTGGATATGGCCCTAGATAGATACTTTTCTCTACTAAATAAATGTTTGGGTCATAGTTTCTCTGAGGAAAAGCAACTTTTCCACATCATAAATCAGCTTCATAGCCAAATGAGAGAGACCCTTGGGATGTATGCTCAAGGTCAATTATATGAACTAGGAATCCATTAGATCCAAAAGCTAATCGAGCAAGTGACAAACGAAGAAGGAGAGCTATGTATATGAGAGAATGTTGAGAAATATAATTGGGATCCAACTCTTCAAAAGAAGAGGGTCCATATTTATCATGAGAAAAAAGAGGCAACTCTCAATGAGGTGATTTCACAACAAACCTTGTGTATACAAAAGTATATTGATGAGCTTGAAGAAAGGTTAGATAAAATGTTAAGATCCATAAATGAGAAAGTTACAACTTGCGTAGAAAGTATATAGGAGAGAGTAATGCAAAATGAGTCAAGTGATCACAACAAAAGGAGGGGAAAAAAACCAAGAAACTGGTAGGAACACTTATCAACAAAAATGGAAAATGGTTGGAGAAGAAGAGGCTATAGACTCAACCACTAAAGAAGATGATGGATGTAACATCATGCTATATGACCATCCAAAGGGCTATTTCCCAATCATGTTACATCTGCATGAGTATTGGGCTTTTGCTTCAAATCCTAAGTTCTTACAAAAGCAAATACTTAGGAAATTACCTTTCTCACAATGTAATTATAGATAGTCCTACAACCAATCATACTATCCTAGTGGGACTTCTTACCAGCCTCAACGCTATCATCAACCATAGTGGCAAAACCCATAGTCATGGGGAAGGCCATCATCAAACCAACTTTGTGCTTACTGCAAGCTGAACCCATATGGATATTATGTTCAATAACCTATTTCCCCAACTAGTTCTACTTCCTCTACTTCAAATCACTACTACCACTTTCCTAAATATCATTGACCCACAACATCTTCTAAAGAATCACCACCTCATGCTTCTCATCCTCCATCATATCCTCAATATTCTCATACTCACCTCCATCACATGTCATAGCTAACAACATAGGAAGATTTAGCACCACAACATCAACTAAAATAATTCCACTTATGTTATGAACATACATACAAATGATAAGCCATTAGATCCCCACCACAATCTCAAAAATGTCCTTTCTTTAGGATGGTTCCCATGCGTAAGCATAACACTCATGAACCTACTAACTCATCCAAACCAACACAATGCCAATCAAGTGCAACACCCTTCCTTTCATAACCAATGTCCTCTAATCCTATGCAAAGACCAACATTCATCATTACTCCAATATAAGACATAAACGATGAACTTATCATTATGGAGAGAGAGAAAAATCCATGCATCACTAATAGTAAAGGGTGCAATTATGGACCAGAAATTCCAAATATTAACACAACCCATAACAAAGCTAAGGAACAAGTGTGCAAGCAAAAACTAGTCTACGTAGTAACCACCAAACAAGAAGACACTCAGTGTTTTGAAAATGAGATTATAAAATTTTTTCATAGATGCATGAAGGTAATTGATCCACTTATTAGTTCTAGACTTAAGAAAATAAACCAAATAGAGGACTTAGGCACAAATATCTTACACTCTGATTATACACTAGAAAAGGATATTAAACATGGAAACTTGGGAATTAAAACAGAAAATCAAGAAGAAGATGCAAACATATCTGGACCCCCCAAAATGGAAATACCTTTAAGTCCAAATGAAGATACATCTTTGAATTATCCAAATGAGACTATCACCAATGTTAGATGTGCCACTATGTGATTAATTAAATCAAAAACAGTGATAGATGGAAAATCAGTGGTGTATAACCAAGGGATTGTGCAGTCCATCTTCCAAATGTGCAATCATAAGATTAGTCATGGGGGAGATGCTCTATCCTAGTTCAAGAAATAATAAGTATTTTTTCACCTTTTTTTTTACAATTTTTTATCATTTTCCTATTTCTTCCATAATTTTCTAATTCTTTATATGTTTTCCATTTCTTAATATTTTTATTTTCTTTTATTTATAATTTTCTCTTTTCCTAAGTTATTTTCTTTATGTTTATGAATATCTTTTATGTTTTCATTAATAATATTGCCAAGTCATGATGCAAAAGTCAATGATATGTGTTGGGTTTTTGTTCTATGCTATCAAGATGAATGGGTAAGTAAATGTGTAAAGCAATGAGACCATCTCATCCATCCCTCTAGTTTTCTAAATAAAAGGTCTTTTTCATGGAAACAATTTGGTTCTTCCTTCATGAAACTAAAATTAATGAATGCTCATTATATCTTGAAGAAAGAGGANGATGCCAAGCAAAAAACAACAACAACAACAACAACAAGGAAAAAAACATAGGAATTCAAAGCATACCCCTTAGACACAATAATCAGCTACAAGCACTGGTTATGGGGCTAGAAAGACATGTTACCCATGTCTAAAGGCATCCCTCTAACTAAGGCCCTTCCTTCCTTCTCTTTTCTTTTATTTTTGGAGTGATGATTGTTCTTTGAGGTGATTGTGGACTCATGGTGGTCAGCAAGAAGAAACAAATCAATGCGATGTCACTATTCATGGTATGGACTTAGTCTAAACTTGGACGAATAGGTATGCTAATCATTTTAATCACATTTTTCACAAATACCTATTGTGAACATGGTCAAGTACCTTACATCCCAATCTCTGTGATCCCTTCTCATCCCATTATTCACCACACAGCTACATGCAATTATGAGCCTTTTAGTTTTATATAGTATAGTGCAACATCCCAACCACAATAGTTGTGTGCTGTTTGGAACAAAGGCATGGTCTACATTTAACTTCTTAGGTTCCCACAAACATCTATAGAACTGGTTATGTAAGGGCATTATGGCAGAAGCCAGCATTGGGGAGGGTTCACTTGCATAACTTTTGCTGACCATGGCTTTGAACTAACCTTTGTATCTTCCAAAACATCAATGATGGTTTTTCTAAATTTATGCATAATTTTGGGACTTCTTCTTATTCGTTCCATTAATTTTTCCTACTTTTCTATTTCCATATCCATTAATATTTCTTGGAAACCTTTTGCATCAAACCTTTGGTTTTAATTGTTTGAAAGCTTGTGCACTTCCAAAGTTATGCTCATTAGTCATGGGGGCTAGGGACGTGCATTTTGAAATTTTTTAAAAGTTTTCAAATTTTTTAAAATTTTTGAAATTTTTCTAATGTCCTATTTATGAACATTATGGTAACTAATAGTAATTGATCAAAATAATGTGAACAGCTTGATGCTTTTAGTTACCTCGTAGCCTTGGGCATAGTATGTTGTCATCACCTTATGCTTGAATGCAAACTAAGGGATCTGAAAAGGGTTAATTATTAAGGAAATTTTACCAAAACTAATGTTGATTTTTTGGTGACTACAAGTGATGCTAAAAGAAATGTCTATGGAAAAAGGTCTTTTGCCAAGCATGAAAATAAAGCCAAGAGGGCAACAACAGAGGATATGTCCATGGAAAAATCATAGCACATACACAATACTAGCTCAAATTTCACATGTTTGCTAGATTCATGGGATGATGAGAAGAAATTTCAATCCATCCTTCAAGAATGATCTACATAACTAGAGAAGCATCAACATAATAATCAAGGTTGGAAGTCTACTAGCACTAGTGAAAACAAGAAAAATCATCTTCAATGGACTTTTGAAATACCTCTACAAGTTTTGTAATCTTTAATGTCTATCCAATACTTTAGTCATTTTGTAATGCATCCACTCAAATATAATTTTGTAATAGAGTCATTCAGTAGTTAGCGTTAGTCAATAATCCCATCATTCCTAATTTTTTGTAAGGAAAGCTTATTTCTATCCTATTAACTCAAGTACAATTTTTTATTTAGTCATGGGGGTATGATGAAGCACCAAAGTGTTGCATCAGTAGGTCCCCATCAATGCAACCTCATTGACATTATGTTGCTCCATCGATGGGGCCACATCAACGTAGCATTTGCTGCATTTATGGGGCCCTATCAACACAGTATCCATTCTTTGCCTATAAATACGCACGCTTCTACCATGTATTGGCATTCTTTGGTCAATAGAGTAGCCAAACTCTTGTAGTTTTATTCCATAGTCTTAAAGAACAGTCAGTGAGTGCCTACAGCGTCAATCTAAGTTAGTTGTATAGCATCTTATTTGAGTGGCAATGTACCTAGACACATTCCATAAATAGCAATAAGATTGAGACTAATTTTTATTCATTATAGTACTTTGACTTAAATTAAATTTACTCTCCATGCAGTTTACGTTTCATGTACTTGGTTAATATTTATGTTTTCATGCATATTAATGGATTGGTGGAATGAGCATGACCAGTTTCGAGCATAAACACATATTCGCTTGGTAATCCCAGCAGCGTTATTACTTGGTTCACCCAATAACATAGTTCTTGGTAATCCTAGTAGTGGATACATGGTTTTAGGATGTGAATGGTAAGCTGGGAATAAACACTTATCACCTGTAGGCTAGTTTAGACTTTATCTTTATGTTTTTAATTAGATTAAGTAATTGATTTTTCTATTATTATTAAGAGTATCATAAGGCCAAAACAACATCAAGAATCATATGCCTCACTCTAGACTAAACCATACATGACAAAGCTACCACTAGTCCAAGTGGGAAGACAAAAAATTGCAATCAATGCTTAACGATCTAGATGCACAACTAGTTTCATCCATAGAATTCTATCAAATTATGTGTAAATGCTTGTGATCCATATGGTTGGGTGTAGGGGGTAACTTTCCACTCATAATATGGATAAAGAGAGTCACTAGTAGACTAATGTACACTCATGGTTACAATTATATATTTTTCTAGTTGTGTGTGTGTGTCTTCCTTCAATTATGTTTTGAGTCTCTCATGCATATCCCTCTCACTTCAACTATCGCTCATTATTGTAAGGCTTTGTGCTCTATCATTGGCTTTGGTTTGTTGTTGTGTTCTGATGAGGATGCATCTTGAGGCCTTGTGTACCTTTCCAAGAACAATTTAATTATGGTCCTTCTTTTAATGTCCTCTTATGCTTTAGGCTTGATTACCCTTGTCATAGGTTATTTGGATATTATGTTCCCTCTTACAACTTGGTTGTGTTTGCCCTAGGCTTTATAGCATCACTCCTTCAGTTGTTGACATACCTTAAGGAATTTTTATTTGAAGGTCTCTTGGGGTAGGTCATTCATAATTTTAATCCACTTCAAGACCACACCTTTCTTGTTGAGTGTCTTCTTTAGAGGATGCATCCTTTCTAATGTTCCTTTTGGTAGTACAAATTGAAACCTCTTACTATTGAGACATGTTGTTGGCTAGAACATAATCTTCCTTTGCATGTTCCTAGATGAGGTTGTGGATTTTTTATGTCTATGCCTATTTGTGAATTTTTGAAGCCCTTGGTCCTAGTTAGGAACTAGTCTTAGTGGTTGGATAAAACTGATGTTTGTGGATCTCTAAAATTTTGAAAGTATTCTAGTTCATTCTTGTTGTTGTGCCTTATGCTAATTTCTTTTGTGTGAGTGTATCTAATTTAATTATATGGTTTTTGCATAATTGATCTCTATGCATGTAGCTAAGATCCTGCTCTCCATGGCATTTATAGATTATTATATCTCTTATGTTTTAATCATGCTTAACAATGGCATTTCATAACTCTCATGTTGTACATGATCACTGCTAACTCTTTTGGTTATAGATACTATCTTGGCCTTGTAATTAACATATTACATAGATGCAAATACTGGGAACCTCAATTAATTCTATGAGCACTATGTCTTTGGGGTAGATAAGTGCTCTTGAGACCTCAATGAATTAGTTATAGAGTCTCAAAATCTTAACATTGGTTATGGACTTATCAGTACCAATGCTACGATGCAACAATTAGTACATCATGATTTGTTTACTTCTCAATGCTTAGCATGGATACTAATAAAGTATGTTAGTTCATTCTAGATCCCTTCAAATATTTGGATGAGAAAAAGGCATGGAACAGTATTCTTATCCATGCTAGATACTGATGGCCTAGGAGTGGCCAATGCCTTGAAGTTTCACTGTGGCAGGTGATGGATCTTCATATGGTATTTTAACGTTGCTTAATCATTACATTCATGTTCTAGTTCATTAGTTCCAATGGTTTTCTTACTATGGATGTAGTGTTTCAATTGATCATATGCATGCACAGATAGATTTTCATATCAAAATAATGTAGCTTTAATATTGCTCCTAGTGGCCTAAAACCTTCAACTTAGGATGGGCTCAAGTAGTTCATCATCTAACCTACTAGGCATTGGTAGTATTTTCAAATGCTATTTTTTGTGCATACCAAAGGTATCCAAACTTCCATATATGTAATATTATAATGATGTGATGTATTATTTATTAACCATTCATGCACCAAGTAGTGCTAGATGTTTGTTATACTTATGGGCTATATTGTCTCCTTGTTGTTGGTTTATGCCATGCCCTATGATAAGGCTAAGTTCAATGTATCATGTTCCCTATATATCTAGTTTCTCTTGTTGTTAGCACTTTTGCTATAAATTATAACTGGTCTTTGTTCTCCAATATGAGACCTTCCAAAGCTCTATGGAAAATTCTACCTAGTAAATGATATTATAAGATGGAGGCCATGATGTGTCCTTAACTATGGTGTTATTGAATTGATGCTTTATATCCTCTAGTGATTTTAGCATGCCTTGATGATATGTCCTTATAGAATTGTGTATAGACTATGGCTATTTTAGGGACATGATCAGTTATTTGACTCTTCCATTAGGGTCCCATGATTGTAGTAATCTTATTCATGGATGATCGATGGTGGACTATAATCAAATTTCAAGAAAATTGTACAATGAACCTAACCCTGATAATAGGTGCTTTCTATTAACCATGGTATTGCACTAATAGTCTGAATGATTAATTCTTAGACATTAGTATCATGATCAGCCATGATGCAATTGTGAGTCTTAAGTATAAGTTCCTAGGCTCCTTCTTCCTTAGTGAGATGTGATCTTTTGGGGTAGTTTTGTAAGTCATGGTATGGTAATCGACCCTTGCACAAAAGGTCTTATATTTTCTAAAATTTTTGAAATCTCTCAAAGGCTCTTTAGTTTTCCTTCACATGTAAGTTGTCAACTTAAGCCAAAGCCCTCATGACTTGGAGCTTTTGGCTAGATTTGGATTATGATATATGGTCCTTTCTCCTTAGCATAATGTTGGTTATTTCAAGATACTAGTCTTTTTATGTGGGATAGGAATGACAATGTTCCTTATTACAATTAACTCTATAGCATGGTGGCATGTCCCATTTTTTATTTTTTGGATAATTTGATACATTTATTCCTTTGTGTGATCCAAATGTAGATTATATCTAGGACCTATTTCAAATATTGGCAACAAGTGTCAAAACTCTTGGAACTTATTTCAAAGATAGGGTATGATTACTGCACATGAATGCATGGATATCCTTTGTAGGTCCTATGGTTAATGTGAGCCTAATACCCTTGCATTTTTAAGCAAAGCACAATCCGATGAACTCTCTTCCAATTTTGATGTTCCAAAGGGACTCCTACATCTGATCCTCTAGTAAACCTCCCCTATTACAAACCTTCTAGGAATGGATAGTAGGTTGTAGTTTGGTGATGGTTATGCACATTCAATGCAATTTAAAAAATGTCTTGAGGACCTAGTCCTCCTATGCATAAATTATTGATGATGACTCTCTAAATCTTAGTCCATGTTCAATGTCAATATAGGTAGTGGTGAGGCCTTGTCTACCACAAATGTTATAGTTGTATGGGCTAGATATCATGAATTAATAAACCAAGCCTCCTGTGATGAAATGTAAATCTTCCTTATGGTAGTTTTTATGATGGGTTCTGTAGCATTTTATAGTAATTCGTAATGTTGGATAAAATGTGGGTAAGACTTATGAATCCATGTCTTCCCACAACAAGTGGTGGTTAAACAATGTGGTCTTGATGGCTTGGTGGCCTTCCTATGATGTAAATGAGTTATTTTACCTACATTGGAGAAGGGACCTCACAATGAGAACCTCTCTAATTAGACAAAAATAGAAGTAAGATGAATTGATTAGATGTACTAATGTTCCTGGCATGGTAGGAAATGCAAGTTATGGAAACCTAGATGTTCCCTAGGGAGCTATGTCAATGTTTATCCCTAGAGGCCTTAGTATACTTTTCTAATGCAAGCTTCCAAAGAACAGTGCTTGTCCCATCTCTTAGGATGAAAAGGATAGGCTATACGAGGCAGTTGTAGCTTATCCTTCCTATAGATGGAATATAATCATTGTATTGAAGGATGTGGATGGAGAACTATCCCAAGGCCATTTTCACAAGTTGTCCTCCACTTGTTCAAGCATTCAAGTTAGAAAACTTGATGCTAGACATACTTGATCATTTTAGATAATAGAAAGTGTGGGGATGCCTTGATAGCATGTTGGATAATTTTTTCAAACAATTTTTGGATCTTCTCCATTTTCGTGAATATAGGATATTTTATCCAATGATGGAAACATGGATAGTGATGTTGGTTCATCCATGGGTGGTAAGGTTAGAACAAACATATCTACTTCTAAACCTTGTTTGGAAAGAGACTTTAACTTAGCTTTCTTTCTACCAACCTAGATTGGTGTTAAAGAATAAAAGGAATAGTGGTTATTGATGTGCACACAATAGTCTAGTGCTTAGATGGTTGGACTAGTAAGACCCCATGGACCTTGAAGCTAAAAATAGAACTTGGGATTCTAGCAAGCTTGAGTTTGCTTGTCGAGGCATGGCTTTCTTGGAGCATGTCCTCTTTAAGATGTGGTTTTACAAGTCCATCATCAGGGTTTAAAATCAATCCTAGTGAGCCTTCAAATCAATTATAAGAAAAATCTCTAAGAATAGATCAATGCTAAGAAGCCATTCAAAAGAAACTCAGCTAGATTTGTGAGGGAGTAGCATGTTCCCTTGCATAGATATGGGACTATATAAGAGGACAAGTCTCTTAGAGCTAAATCAAGTGATGGATCTAAGGAATACCTTATAGACATTGGTCCTTTAGGTTGGCCTTATCCCTCTCATCATGAAGTAGGGATAATTTTTGGATTCTCACAAGTGCTCTTTATGCTTTATTTAAGGCCTTGATTAGAAGGACATATCAAATATTATGGTTGGTACTTTCCTTTAGGCCTAGCGTCAACTAAGTTGAATGACTTCTCAAAATTGATAGAGTCCCAAACCTATACTTGAAGTATACTCTCTAAGCTTATCTTAGGCTCTACTTCGAAGACGTTAATTCTTTTATGCAAGTGAAGACTGTGAGAGAGATCCCAGAACAAAGGTTTCCCTGGTTCCTTCCCATGATGTGGGGGCCATGAAACACTCTAAGGTATCCATGTGTGCGACTCAAGTATTTGAAAATACATTATGGCTTGATGGTACTAAGAAACAATAAGAATTCATCATGTTATGCCCTCTTAGTCCTCATCATCTTACCCTCACATTGTAGAACTACATGGGCCTTGATTCTGTGATGGTGATAGATATATAGGCAACCTAGATTAAATAGTCCCAGTGCAATGCTATGTCAAACCTTGTACCAGATCATGAGGGATTTGAGGGTGATGCATCTCATGTAGATACATTATCATCCTCCTACCAATGATTTCTATAGAATTATTTATGTACTTTTTTTGCTAGTCCTCGTTCAGAGTTTATACATTTTCCTAGAGGTGTATTCTCACTCTATACAAAGCATATGTGTTTCATGCTTCCTTCTAAGTTATTAAAGTGGTACTGATGCTCCCTTAAAGGCATAGTATTCTGGTCTTCTGCCTTGGTCCATTGGATCTAAGGAAATTCCTAGGGGTACATAGCCACTTGCTTTTCCAACTCATTTCTTGGCCTACTAGCAGTTAGCATTGCAATATTAGTGTATTACACATTAGAGAGCTCCATGTATTTCATTGTATCTTCGATCTGAAGCTCTTTCATCTTAATTTCCTCTTAATTAGTTATGTTAATTTCATTAGAGATAGACTATCAATGAGAATCTAACAGCTATTAAAGGATTGCATTGAGTTTAATTTTTGCAAATCAAATCACTTTCTAATGGATTTTCTTTTGGAGGCCCACTTGATCTATATAATCATTCTTGATTTTTTCATGCCTAGTAATCTCATTTTACTATAATGCAATCTCAATAACTAAATTTTTTTTGGATAGTCCTAACTTTTTCCATTGAAAGATTCCTATTTTCTACTATCATTCTATGGATGTCCACATGAAAGCATACTAACTATCTTAGATATGCTTTAAATGATCTTTGAGCTTATTAAATTTTTATTCAATGTTGTGTAATCTTTTGTTTTCAATGGTAAGACCTTCATTATCTTTAGTAAGCATGACAATGGTCTTCTCAAGTGCATAGGCCTTAGCTTCAAACTAGGATGTATCCTATGATTCCTTCTCTTTTTTCATATCCACCTAGTGTTGATTAGCCCTCAAGTGATTGATTACATTATCATAGGATTGGCTAAGCTAGTGGATTACAAGGTTTGACAACTATGCATGAAGTTGTATAACTCCATTTTATAATTGTTGGTTCAACAATCTAGCCTATTAGAGATGAACCTTAAAAATGACTAGCTTTTTCTTAATAATGATAAGCTTAGATTGGATAGAAATGATATTTTCAAGGATTTTGAAGATATGTGTCATCATTTACCCAATACCAACTAATCTATCTAGCACTTCTTCATATCGTTCTATGTTCATTGCTTCTTCTCCCCTTGTTCTAGTCCCTATATATACTTGAATGTCTAGTTTTGCAACAAAGTCTAGAATTGGTGCTACAAGGACCCTTAAATCTTCTTCAATTTAATTAGCCACCATCTCTACAATAGTCTCTTTCTCCTTATATGACATGAACCCATAGTTTCCCACTTTTCTTACTTTAAATATGACTAAGAAGTTTACTGCCTCACCAAAGATTTTAGGATACTTCTCTAGTAAGATGATAATAACATCTTCCATAGGATTAATAAAAGTTGGAGCACTAGTTCTAACAACCCTAAATAGATTAACAAAGTCATCCTATAGCTAGCTAATGATACTTAACACCTCATAAAAATGGCTCATTACTAGACAATAGCCTTAAGTGCTTCTTATAGCTACATGTTGGCTAGTGTTGGCCATGCTTAAACTTGCATCCATAGCTGTGATTAAAATTGCTAGGATGATGACAACTGCAAAAAAACTTGATGTGGCTACTACTCTCCTAATAGGTGGTGATGGAAACTCCTCTTAAATCCTAAGGATTGGCTTCAATTTCATCTTCTACTAGGAAGCTATGGTAACCCTATTAAGTGTGTAATTTCCATACTAGGCAAATCCTCTCCTTCGGAAAAGTTTTCTAATTAATCATGTCAAGGAAAATTTTTTTCTATCTCCTTCATTTTCTTTTAATCTCCAAGAATATGAATTAATTCAAGTTAACTAGAAATTTTTCACCTAGGACTATAGATGTCCTTGCAGAGAAGGATGTAATTTTAGTGGGTTGTATCATCATATTAAGATGGTACATGATAATTTTGAATTAAATATTCTCTACCTAATTTAAGGAACCATATTCTTTTCTATCCCTACCATATGTCATTTTCACTTATTCCTTTCTAATTTCTACATTAGATTTTTTCAACACTTTCATAACTCTAATTCCCATATTTATAATGTCCACAATCTATGTAATGGCATCAATGGAGTAAAAGATTATAATGTCCTTTACTTTGATCATAATATCCTTTTGGTAGTTATTTAAAAGAGAGAGGGCTCCCTTAGATACCACTCCCCATTGTTTGAGATGGTGAACTATAGGAGAGAGACTTGCAATTGCTCATAAACCACTTGGGATGTAAACTTAAAAAAGGATTCAAAGATGACTTTTAGAAGGATTGCTTCATAGACCTCCTTCTCATGGATTCTAGATAAACATGCATCTATGAGAATTACCTCAAGGGTCAACTATGGTTGAGGCATCTTTCCTTACACAGATTTTCTAATCTAACTTGTAGGAATCTATCTTACAAACTAGACTTCAAGTTCCTCTCTTATAGGTTCCATTGCATGGGTTTCCTATGATGGTTATAGTTTCTAGTTGTGTCCTCTTTCATACTTGCCTTTTGATCTCTTCTTCCTAGGTTGTGATGGACTTCTTACCTCTAGGATGAGTTTAGGTACCATTTACAATCATCTCCAAGAATGATTATTAAATTCCAAGATATTTTATCATGATTTTATCCTTAATCAACCTTAGATGTTAGCCTAATTTAAAAAATTTCAACCTTTAAATCCTTAATGATCACATTTTATTGTTTTATAGGCATTAAGGTAACTGAATTATCTTAATTATTACTTAATTTAGATTATTTTTATTATTATTTATCTTAGATTTTCAAAAACTAAGATGTTAGTAAATTTTTAGGTTGCATTCTAACTGCCCCCATGATGTAGAGCTTAACTTCAATAGTTTACAAGTTTTTAAATGAGATCAAATGAAAGTTTAGATTAACAAATATCACTCTTATAAGGCTTATTACTTAAGAAAATTACAAATTCTCCTCTCTTAATTTACAAAATGAGGCAACAATGACTAACAATCACATCCTATATAGGGAATTTTTTTCTGGCATATATACTAATGCATTGATGGGGCTACACCCAACTAGGCTACTTTAGCAATTTTTCACATTTGATTCTTAAGGATTTTAGAGGATTTTGAAGTTGGATTTAAATTAAATGATGCATTATAAGCCATGAGAAGATTAAGGGACTTGTCATGAGACTCAAAAATGATTGCAAAAATGTCAAAATGATATATTTAATGCATTTTGAAACTTGAAATTGGTTAAATTTTTGGATTCTAGAGAGTTATAAATAATATTCAAATGGAAATAAGGAAAAATGGACTTGTAATCACACATAAAGATAGAATAGTTGCTTCATTATGTTCAAAAGGTAAGTAAATGATTCTTGGATAAAATTTTCAATAATATAACTATCTCATTAGGTGTCTGCAAGTACCTAGGAAATTAAATGGTGATGATATCCTTATTTCACAATGCATGTAACTATCATCACTAGAATCTTACACTATAGAAAACAAACCTACTATGCTCATAGTTGTACATAGTAGTGAGGTAAAGTGGTGTAAGAAGAAATTGGAAAAGTGGGACATGAGGTACCTTAGTAAAGTCAAAATGGATTTCACATGTAGAGCATGGTCAAAATGAGCAACATACATATCCATTGGGATTTAAAATGAAGTACAAACCTCTTATAGTGAGATCCCATTACATCATCTTGCTCTCGTAACCATGAGGCCAACTACCATCATATTAAAAACAAAATCACTCCACAAGAAAAGGTAACGAGACATACATTACAATTATAAAAAATAATTAAACACTCATTAGTGTTCATGTTATTAACTTTAACCATTTCGTTAGAGAAGCACCTTCACGCATAGGTCACATGTCTTTCTAGTCTCATAAATGATGTTAATATCATCGTAGGAGTGCCTTTAAGCATGGGTTACATATCTTTCTAGTCACATAATGGAACAAGGGACCATGAAGTACTTGGAAGTAGCTACCTTTAGGCATGAGTCACATTTATTTCTAGTGGTACTCTAAGAATTATTTTTTAGAAATTAATTAATTAGTTTTTTTATTACCTTTGTCATAGAACTACCTTTGGGCATGGATCACATGCCTTTCAAGTGATGTAACAAGGAAATAATTATTTCAAATTAGATGGCCCAAAAGTAATAAAATCATCAGTGGCAATGTATCAAAATGGGAAGTTGTAGAACCCATAGTAAAAGTCCAAGGAATAAACAAATTCCATTGATGACAAACCTTTATCCAATACTCTTAGTCCTTCCTTCTTCCTTCAAGGTTTAATAATCATGGGCTACTTTTATTTTCAAATATAACAAGGATCACATTATGCCGATGATGAGGATCTCTTACTAATGGAAATGAGGATATGCATTATGTGATCTCACTACTTTTCACAATTACTCCTTCAATAACTTTGAATAGCATAGAATACAAGTTTAACAATGAAGTTGATTCTTACACATGACTAATAATTTTATTAATAAAAGCATTAAAATGACTTAAGAAAATTGTAAAATTATAAAAGAAAGTGGAAAACTCTAAGAAATAATAAAACATATAAAGACTATAAAAATAAAAAATAATTGAATTTTTTTTAATAAATTAGATATTTGTAGTAAATTATAAAACATGAAGATAGTAATGCACTTAGTTCAAATAAAAGAATCTTCCCTATAACTAAGTTTCAAGGAGGAGATATGAAAGATGGCGTTGGAAACAATAGCAATTGAATTTTTTGAGGCATTAGTCATTCTAGGTTATTTGACTAGCTTGATTTACTATACATTAACTAGTATGTGTTTACATGGTTTTATTGGATGGTAAATGTGTGGGGCACCAAACCTATAAATCATGTGAATTAAGTATGGTTCTTCTTAAAGCATTTAAAATTTCATACATTTGGATGCATGAGTTGGATTATAATAAATGATTTTATCACCTAATTGGAGGTTGAAGTATCAAATACTAAGATCATGCCTTTTCTTATCATAGACTTTATAAACTTTATTATTCATTAGGGCAATCATTTTATTTTCACTTAGCACATTTAGGTTTATCAAATATTCATGTTTTTCTAAAGTAAGGTCTAAGTCAAAGTCATATTTTGTATTTAGTATATACATTTCTACTTGGATAGGCAATTTTAATAATTTTTCATACACTAGTTTGTAAGAAGAATATTCAATAGAAAAATTTCAAGTTGATCTATAAGCCAATAGAGCATCATTGATTCTAGTATCCTAGTCCTTCTTATAGTTACAATCCATGTTAGAATTTAAGTTATCTCTCTATTTATAAATTCAACATGGTAGTTAACTTAAGAGTGGTATGGTATAGTTAATTTATGATATACCATCTAGCATTGTATTATTTTCTTGAATGTTATTCTTGAAAAGTATGTGCCATTATTTAATATGAGTGCACATGGCATGCAAAACCTATTAACCACCTACTACTCAAAGAACTTATTAATAGTTATTGTACTATAATCAATAAGTACATTGGCTTTAACCCACTTTATACAATAATCTACAGCAACAATGATGGTTCCTTATGCACATCTTAGAGAACTCTTACTAGGTTTTGCTTTGGAACATACTAGCACACCAAGGCATTTGTGTAGATCTTGTAGAGGTTTCTTTCTAATTCCATGAAATATTTGACTTGGTGTAGAAATTGCTAAGTCCTATGCTTGTCTCATTGAGGAGGGACTCCTTGCTCCTTTAAGTATGTGAGGTAATCAACAAACCAAGGAATGATTATTAATGAGGAAACTAGATTGGCCTTTTCAAATAAAGGCTCATCAAGAAATTGATCACACAAAGACTCTCCATTAGCCTTGTTATCCCATCTCAATTAGAATAAACAATTTGTAATAACATTTTCTATCCCATTTTTATTAATCATTATAATGTTGAACTCCTATAGGATTACTAGCCACTAAATGATTCAAGGACACACCATTAGTTTATTCATAAGAAACTAGATTACACTATGATCAATGTGTACAAAAGTGGGATATCTAAGTACATAGTGATTGAACTTTTTGAGAGCATACACCATTGTCATTAACATCTATTCAATTACGATATAGTTTATTATGCACTAGTAACACTCCTACTTGTACTATGAATACAATATGAACATTTTTGATGTTTCAACTACATAACTAGAATTGCCAAGGCATAATTGAATGCATCAATCATTAAGTGGAAGGGCCTTAACCAATTTTATACCCATTGAATTAGAGTTTCTATGACTCTTTACTTGAGAAGCCTAAATGTCTTCTTAGAATCCTCTCACTAGATGAAAGGTACAGTCTTAGTGACTTCTATCAGTGGTTTAGTAATCTCTGAGAACTCTATGAAGTACCTATAATACCCTATGTGCCTCAGGAATAGTCTCACATTTTTTACTTTTGAGATTGTTGGGTGATTCCTTTAATTACTTTAGTCTTTGCTAGATCTATCTCAATGTCTTTCTTAAAAATTTATTACCCTAAAATAATATGATTAAGTGCCATTTTTTAATTAATTTTTTAGTTTATACACATCTCTTTGGTACCTATTCTAGTTAATTCAATGCTTGTTCAAAATCTAACCTATAGGTGGAAAAGTCATTCATGAAGACTTCAATCCTATTATTAAGTTACTTTAGAAGATGCTCAAAACTAGGCATTGAAATATATCTAGAATATTAAACAAGTTTTAAAAAACATCTTTTTATATGTAAAATTTCTCAAGGGACTTGTGAATGCTAATTTGGCTTTGTCCTCAAGTGCAATTTGAATTTCGTTATAGCCACTATAACCATCCATGAAGTTGTAATATTTGTCTTACTGTGGTATCCAAGATTTCATCAACAAATGGCAAAGGAAAGTGATCTTTAAAGGTTGACATATTTAATAGTCTAAAATCCATGTAGATTTACCATTAACCTTTCTTCTTTAGCATGATGAAAAGTGTGCTCACCCTCTTACTATCCACAATAGAATAGAAGAATCTAGCTTTTAGAAGTTTTTTAATCTCCTATTTTATTACCTACTTCAACTTTGGATTCAATTTGCATTATGGTTGACATTTCAGCTTGATTGTAGGAACCATGTATATGTAGTATTGGTATATACATGGGTGATGAGTCGCATTTCTTGGCTACATTGACAAGGCCTCGTCGATGCAGCCTCGTCAATTGGGTCTCGTCGATGAGGCCCCATCAACGTAGTGTCCACTTTTTGCCTATAAATACACACCTACCAACCACATTTATCGCAACGATATTTCAGTAGTAGCAAAGCTCTTACACTTTGTTCATTTAAGAGTTAGAATATTTCTCTTGAGTGCCTGCAACAGGAGTCATTGAGTGTACAAATCTTTATTCAAGCATTGTTTTACCTAAGCACGATAGTGTAAGCGGCATTAAAGATGAGCTTTTTGATAAACCTTGTAGCACTTTAGATAGATTAAATATTTTATTGATGCATTTAATGTTTTCAATTAATTCATTCATTAAATTTTTTCCAACAATTGAGCTAATGAAGCAATTAAGCAAGATAAGCTAGATAGGTTAAACACATAACTATGATTGCTTTAAGCATAACATGTATTCACTTGGTAATCCTAGTAGCATTATTGCTTGGTGCATCCAATAGTGTAGTGCTTGGTCACCCAACAGTGGATACGTGGGTTCAAGACATGTATGGAAAGTGGGATTGGATACTTATGTTAGGACTAGCTAGAGACCAATAGGTTAGTTACATTGAATTAGCTATTAAATTACCTTATCTTTTCCTTTATTTAGGCACCAAAACTATAAAACATAAAACTATAAAAATCATATGCCTCAATTACACTTAACTATATCATGTGCTTCACAAGTGTAGTTAGGAAGACAATGAATGGCTTTAGGATAAGGTTCACCAGAAACCTTTAGGTAGAAGGCTAGTGCACCGAAAACTATAAAGTCCTTGAAATTCGNTGATAAACCTTGTAGCACTTTAGATAGATTAAATATTTTATTGATGAATTTAATGTTTTCAATTAATTCATTCATTAAATTTTTTCCAATAATTAAGCTAATGAAGCAATTAAGCAAGATAGGTTAAACACATAAGTATGATCGCTTTAAGCATAACATGTATTCACTTGGTAATCCTAGTAGCATTATTACTTGGTGCATCCAATAGTGTAGTGCTTGGTCACCCAGCAGTGGATACGTGGGTTCAAGACATGTATGGAAGGTGGGATTGGATACTTATGTTAGGATAGCTAGAGACCAATAGGTTAGTTACATTGAATTAGCTATTAAATTACCTTATCTTTTCCTTTATTTAGGCACCAGAACTATAAAATATAAAACTATAAAAATCATATGCCTCAATTACACTTAACTATATCATGTGCTTCACAAGTGTAGTTAGGAAGACAATGAATGGCTTTAGGATAAGATTCACTAGAAACCTTTAGGTAGAAGGCTAGTGCACCGAAAACTATAAAGTCCTTGAAATTCGACTAGATCATGCATGAATTCTTGTGATTCGTATGGTTGGGTGTAGGGGTACCTCACCGCTCATCAATGGGTTAATTCCACTAATCTCATCTTAAGACTATGCCAAGATTTTTAACCATTTATTTCCCACTTCTACAATGTTTTTTCTATTTTTCTATCATATCGGCATTGATAATTACTTATTTTCATTTTCAAGGAAGATATTCAAGTGATTAATATTTTCAATTCAATTGATTCAAGAACTGGCTTTTTAGGGATTTCCAACTCTCCCCAATAATATCTTCTTGTTACACTTGGCTTGCTTAGAAGAGTTACTATTGTACTTCCACCATCTCATCCAATGTTTTCACATAAGAGCTAGGGAGTGATTCTTATGGTTTCATGCATATGGTGGACTTGCAAATTTCATCCACCATCAACCAGTAGGTTCCTTCCTATTTTATGGTTGTTACATATAGACATCTTTGCATACACATTTTTTCTTCACATGAGTTTCATGTTGTAATGTTTCTTAATTTAATGGTCTAGACTTTCTACTTGTAATTGCATCTTGGATCATTGTATATGATGCATGGAATTCTTTTCTTCTCAATCACTTCATGTTTATTTGTACTTAGCATCAATTATATTTAGCCAAGTTCTTTTCCTTACAATGGAAAGTTCCCCCCTGTAGTCTTCTACATGGATTACCATGAAACCTATTAAGTATGACCATCCATTGATGGTGGTTACTATGCCTTCCACTTGTACTAATGAAATAGTGATAAACTAATCAACAAGTCCAACCTAAGGTTAAATTTCTTAGGTAGTGGAAGTTTTCATGTCTTATAAATTTCTTGAAAAATCAAATTAACTTTGGAACTTAAGTCTAGTAGAGCTTTGTAAGATACATTCCTAACAAACTATAAATAGATTAGGGGACTCCCAAGATATATTATCTTTTTAGAAAGAGTACATGCTTTGATCTAGTTTATTACGATATGGATTAAGATAATGATATTTACATTCAATTTTTGATTCAAATGTGGCTTGTTTGAGGGATTGGAAAATCTTAGCATTGAAGTGGGATCCACATCCACTAATGCTTGTGCTAGGATTTGGATGGACTAATTGATCTAAAGAAAGGTATTTCTAAGGCTTGCACTTAAAACCATTGAAGCTAGCATCCATCTACATGTTAATGAATTCTTTTTTATTCTTTTATTATGCTTATGATGACATTTCACCTTGCATTGATAAGGGTAGTAATAGAGGAAGAGAAGTGAGTGGATATTAAGAGTGCTAGAGGTTGATGAGAGGTGTAGAAACGTAAATTAGTGTAAGAAGTGATTCGTGTATACTACTCTAATGGGTAATAATAGTAGGAGGATGTACAAGCAGAGGTTACACTAGGAGAAATAGGTTGTTGAACATAATATCCATAAGGATTAGGTTATCTAAAAGTATGTTTTTACCTTGGTGGTAGCATTCCTTATGACTATGGGTTTTGTCACTATTAATGATAATACTCTCATAGTTTGAGGAGGAGTCCCACTTGGATAGTACTATAAATTGTAGAACTACATGTAATTGCCTTGTGGATAAGGCATTCTCTTAGGCATCTTTTTTTTTTTGATGAACTTAGGGTTTAACACATATGACCCTAATTCTTAAAAGGGTATCATGATGAGATAACATCCCTTAAAATAATTGTATTAGTACAAGTCTCATTTGTCATCTCCATCTAAGTCTGAATCAATAGTCACTTATACTATCATAATTTTATCTTTTTGTTTATATATTTCATTTCTTGATGTCTTTTTTTTATCTTTGTCTCAAATAAGTATCTACTCTATACTTTTCTTTACTATTTTTAATGCAGTGGTAAACTTTTCATAAATAAAGTCCTATATTTTCTCCGCCTTTGTCACTATTTTTGAATGATTTCTCAATGGAATTTTTTTTTTGAATAACATCCTCTATTGGATTATTTTCATTCCTTATCTCATAGGCACAAACATCCTTCTTCCAAAGGGATGTTTCCTTATTGGTCTCCTTTTCACTTTCTCTCTTTTTGAAGTCATCCTCTCTCTCAGCCACTTCATTAATCAATTTTTAAACTAAACGGACTCTCATCTTTGATAGTCTTCCTTGGATATAGAGCCTAAGTATTTTTCTTTCTTTATTTCTTATCTCATCTAATATGTGCCTTAATTACTTCTATTGACAAAAGTGATGGCCTAGACACCTATGTAATAATGAATAATATTTTCCCAAGGTTGCATCAAGGAACTCATGATTGAATGGTTCCATCCTTGAATTTTCTTTCTCAAGTTAGATACTCTAGAATGTGTATAATACTTAACATTAACAAACTATAATATGGTGCTCCATCTCTTGATGAATTCGAGTTCCAAAGATTTGTATCAGCTCTCAACTTTCTTGATGAGTGCTCTTGGAAACAATTTGAGCTTCTACCAATCATTTTCAATGTTCTACAAGGAACAGACATCATCGAAGGCTTGCAAATGAGGTTGTGAATGTACATTTACCATCCTTAAAATTTATAAATATTTTTCATGTTAAGCTCCTTGATGTGATTATCCCGCTTATGCCTAGTATGGATGTAAACAACCCCCATTATATTAATCATGATTCTTATTGCCAATAGGTATTTACCATAATTATCATGTACATCATGGTCTTTATCATGATCATAACCCCTTCTATGTTATTTGCTATGTCTTCTACTATGTTTTTGATCATAATCTCTATCTCTATCTCTATTGTGATCACCATATTTGCTTCCATTTCTATTTTGATCTCTTCAATTAGCTCCACCAAATTGTTTATCATGGTCTCTTCTTTCTTCCCCACACACATCCTTGTTAAATATTTACAAGAAGAATGGTAAAGTTGATGGTGAATTAGAAGAGCCATGCCAACTTACTCTCCTTTTTCAATCCCTTTGATTATCTCTTGATAGGCTATTGAAAGACCTAGGCTTGAAGGTCCTCCTAGTATTGGATCTTGTTATCCTCTTTCATTGGTTTCTTGCTAAGAATAATTGTAGTCATGCATTAGGTATATTTTTTACATTAAAGAAAAGAGGATTTTATTATCATAATCTTCATTAATGGAAATTGGTATCATTATTTTTGAACTATGATATCAATGGGATGGTATCTTCTTTTCCCTTAGCTACTTAATGGAAGAGCTCCATGAAATAGACTTTTTAAAGTTAGGCTTTTGTGAGTTGGAAGGATTTGGACATTTTATCAACTACTTTTTAGTCAAATGTAGCAACTTCTAATCCAATCTTTATTAATGTAGTTGATAAATAGTTAATCAGTCATAAGTGACATTGCACCAATGATATCATATGCTTTCATATAGTAGTGTAGATATGATGTATTCTAGGTAAGTGATGCCTATAAATTTTTCTCACCTACTGTATTAAATGCATCATTCAATCATCATTGTAGCACACCTCTATCAGTTTGATTTTGTAGCTTTAGAAATAGTTAGAGAGTACCCATAATGTGAACTTAGATTAATTAAATAGAGTCTTATTCAAGTGATATTGTACATAGATGCAAATCATGATGATAATAAGATAGAAATTAATTTACCTTCATTGCAACACTTTGAATTAGTATAATATATTCTTATTAATAATTTACTTTCACTATTATTTACTTGTGTGTACTTTGTTAAGGTTTTAATTTTGAAATGTACATTAAATATGCAAAATAGGTATGGTCACTTTCAAGCATAAATACATTATTACTTGGTAATCCTAGTAATGAGCACTTGGTAACATAACAACGATTACATAAGTTTAGAATATTGGTGTAGAGAAATCTCTTTTGATCCTCTTTCTTCATCCCTATAGATGGTTTTGTAGGTTTCGAATGCTATGGAGACATCTTGGCTAAGACATAAAAGACATATTATTTAAAGAGGAGATGTCCCAACTTGATGGAAGTCATCTTAGGTGAGATGTCCCAATTTCTAGGAGACATATCATATGAGATGTCTCAAACTTGGAGGAGATGTCATACTTTTGAAAGAGATGTCTCACACACCTAGGAGATGTCTCTCTTGAATACTATAGTTGATAGTAAGATGTCTTAGAAAAGCTAGAGATGGCCTATACAGCCAGGGAAGCTTTCGAATTAGGAATTCTAAATTGGAAAGCAACTAGAAAAAGATGAGAAAAAAATAGAAATAGGTGAGAAACTTAAAGTTAATTTTGAGAAAAGGTTTCTAGAGTTCTTTTCCTTGTTTTCCAATAAATATTATTATTGTTTCATGATGAGAGAGTGGTAGAAGATTGCCATGAGAGCCAATGTATAAGAGTGCATAAGTGTGTATGCAAATCTTGGATCAATTGTATGTGTTTAGCCTTGATGTATCGGGCATGCTTTTGTGAGTTTGATCTCATTTTGTTGTGTCTTACATTAATAACAATCATTGTATGATTGTAAAGCCTCATCCAATACAATATCATTAAGTATTTATGAGTGAATTTGAAGTTCGTCGATTTTGAAACTACTGATTGTAATCTTCTTTCAATTAAATGAAGATAGCTAGTTTTCTTGTTTTTTAGCATATTGAATTATCTTTCATAATATCTAGATTTAGTGGGATCTGAAAGTTAAAACGAAAAGGAGTGACCCTCCTTAAATGTTATTCATATTAGAGCTTTAAGTTGATTAAGCTTAGAAAGTTGGTTATGGATTTTTGTCAAATTCAAATGGCACCTAAGAGGAAATAGGTTCAAGCCCTAAACAAAGACATGGAGAGCATGAAATTTTCCTTTCAACTGATGGTTGCTATATTGAATAAGATTAATGCCAAGGTAGATATGAATGCAAATCCCATCCATATTCAGACTCACAAAGAGGATCAACATTCACATTTGAACCATGATCAAGAAGTTTCGTAGTCTAGTGAAGGAGAAGTAAATGATGAGGAAGGATATTCCAACTATGGAAGTATTGGAATCTATCATCCAAAAATGCCAATGGGAGGGAACCAAATTCCTTGTATTAGAGTTCTAAGAGCTTCAATGTTGACATTTGCTTCTTCTCATGGTAACCTTAACAATGAGGATGAAGCAAGGCTTGCTAAAGTATTCAAAAATTTTCCAAACTATTGTATGTAGAATTGAAGACTTTCAATAATGTAAATGGCTCTAATGCTCATGCAAGTTGGCTAAAGGTACTTGACAAGCATTTTAAGTTAAAGGAGGTACCAAATCAATTAAGGGTACCTACTACTAAATCCAGGTTAAAAGGTATGACTTTGATTTAGGGGAAAAAAGAAATCCCAAAGCTACAGAAGGTAAAATAGTCAACCTATCAAAGATTAGAATCTAATGAAACACATGATAAGAAGAAAATTTGAACAATCTCATTAAAGACAAGAGACAATCATGAAGTTGAAATTCCTAAGATAAGATGACAAAGATACCAAGGATTTTTACATAGAATTTTGTAAACTATTCCATGAAGCTAAGGTAAAGTAGGAGTATGAACAAGCTTCAATCCTTCTAGGAGGTCTCAAAATGGCATATCAATAGGACTTATCATTCTATAAGCCACAAACTCTTGATGAGACTTATAAATTATACTCAAGGTAGAAAATAAACTCAATGGTTTTGGAAATAGAAGAAAATAAGCTTCAAAGGGAAGGATCAAGGGATCCCAATTAAAAAAGGAATCCAAGTCCAAATTTGAAGATAAAGATGGCAGCCATAAAGAGAAGACATAAGAGAGTGATGAGAAAAGTAAAGGCAAGAAGAAGCAAGGCAATGAAGACAAGGTCAAGGCAACAACTCATTCAAGATTCATTACTTCAAGTGGAGAGAATGAGAACACAAGTAATGAAAATGTTAACTTATCAAGGTATCCAAGGACAAGGATGTGTAAAACATGGAAGTAGAGGAGACATCCAGCCAAGATCATTCAAGAGGTAACTCTAATGCTTCCAATATTAATGAAGTTTCAAAATCAAGTTCTTGTGCATTCATGTTAATAGAGGATATCATCTTGCTAGAAAATTATTATTTCAAATTAGGGCTAGATGTTTACTTAGTAGGAAATTGATTCCTATTTTGATTGATGGGAAGCCCAAGAACATTTTATTTCATATAGAGCAATTGCTAGATTAGGCTCAGTAACTAGTCCTCATTATAGACCCTACAAGGTACATTGGTTGTTTAGATATTTCTCTCACGAGGCAAGGGAATAATATGTTCTGAAATTTAAAATTAGAAGTTTTCATGATGTTGTGAAATGCAATGTACTTCCAATTAATTTTGTTGATGTAATTCTTGGAAGATCTTGTAATTTTGACAATGGTGCTCAATTTGTTGAGGCAAGAAATGTATGGAGTGTAGCTAGACCTAATGGAATCCATGAGTTAATTCTTATGATAGTTCAATAAGTGAGGTAGAAAATCTCACTAAATGCTTGAATGATCCTTCTAATATAGAGGGAATACATTAAGGAATATGATGAAACTAATTTTGGTTTTGTCGTTATATCAACTATTACTTCTAATCATGATGACATGTAGGTGGAACTTCCAACATGTGTGCTAGGCTTGAAGGAGCAATTTCCCAAGGTATTCAATAGGAAATTGGATGGATTACCACCAATGAGGAAAGTATAGTATTAAATTTATTTTATCCTTAATTCTATCCATTAAAATAAGATATCATACCAAATGGCACCAAATCAGCAGGCAAAATTGCAAAGGTAGGTAGAGAAATTACTTGCAAATGGCTTCGTGAGGGAATCCATTTTACCTCATGTAGTTCCAACAATGCTTATGCTAAAGAAGAATAGTGATGAATGGAGGATATGCATTATCATGATTCACACTAAGGTTCTATTACAACCATGATAAGTTTACCTCATGTTCCACTTATACAATATATTTTGACTCCATTTCACCTCACTACAATGCACAGGTATGAATTTAATTGTTTTGTTTAGTATATTGTAGGATTTTGGCTATGATCATTTTGTATGTGTGTTTGAACAAAGATATGATTCATATTTAATTCCTTAAGTACCTATGGATGCTTATGAAAATCGTTATATAAGGGCATTAGGAGAAAAATCCTACTTTAGGAAGGATCCACTTGTATAATTCTTAGGAATCATGTCCATGAACAAACATTGCACTATCTTGAACATCATGTAGTTTCATGTATTATTACAAAACCCTACTTCTTTTCAAGATTTTGTTGAATTTTATTACCATTTCTTAAAATTTTCCTTGATCTCCTAATTTTTACCCAAATATGAATCTTAAAACCATTTGATTAATCATTTTAAATTATCTTAACCATAAACAACACCTATCATCTAGTTTAGCATTCCTTAAGAAGCCTTGGGACACTTAGAATATGAGAAAATGGTGAATTTTTGGGCCTAAAATAAGCCAAAATGTAAATTTTATGACAAGTGATATTGTAACTATAATATCATAAGCACCTACCATACTGCAGCTATAATGTCATAACTACAATATTAGCCTTAAAAACTAGTGTATATATACACAATGACCCTTAGCCAAATTTTCACATTTTTGGCCAAACACACAACGAGTTTTTGTTGTTTCAAAAGCCTAAAGACTTCCAAGTTTCATAACTTATAATCCAAGAGTCTAATTTAAGCAATTCAAAAATCTTTAAGATCTTGGAGTTAAGTTCTTTATCATGGGAGGCCATAAGCATGATTTTTGAAAAATTTTCTAAAACCTAGTTTCTAAGTACCCTAAGGCAAAAAACATAAAATAATAAAAGTTAATAAACTAAATAGACAACTTAGCTAAATTAGAACCTAGGAAATAATATTTTATTTTCACCTTATGTCATTAATACCATATTTTCTAGTTTTGATCAAAACCAAAGAATCAAAAGGATCAAAGTCATTATAAAAAATTTGAGGAAGATTAATAATTGATTCATGGTAATTAAATATGGCACCTAATCAAGTTTTAAAATCTAGAGAAACCTCATAATCACATGAGAAATTAACACAAGAAGAACATGCTATAGGAAGAGGACATGGTAGAGAATAGTTATAACAATCTCATGTAGACAGATATGGTCAAGAAGAGCTAGGAGTGTAGTGTCCATCTATGTATCAACCAATACCACAGATCAAAAAATCTCTACAAGGCATCCTAAACTAGTTTCAGATGGATGGATGAGTTGCTAATCAATCATAGGAACAACCATAGCAAGAAGAACCATAACCACTGGAAACAACATGAACACATGTTGTTGGAAAAAATTTTTAAAGACTTGCAAATGTTGTAACATTTTAGATGTATGTCTAATGTTTTATCATTTTCTAAATTACTTGAATAAATAATGTAATACAACACTTAAGTCAATTTAGTTAGTTAGTTAGTCAAGTTGCCTCCACAATTTTGTAACTACTTTGTCTCCATTTTGTTTAACTTAAGGATGAGTTTTCAGTTAGTCATGGTAGTATAATGAATAGTTAATTAATGGTATTTAATGCAAAACTTTATCAATTTGATTTTATAGCCTTAGAAATAATTAGTGAGTACCTATGGCATGAACTTGAATTAATTGAATTAAGTTTTATTTGAATGGTATTATACCTGAATGTAATTCATTATGATAATAAGATTAAAATTAATTCACCTTCATTACAATACTTTGACTTATTTTAATATCTTATTATCAGTGATTTAATTTTATGTATTTAGTTAATATTTTAATTATGAAATGTACATTACAGATGTAGAATAAACATGACTAATTATAGCATAAATACATTATTGTTTGGTAATCCCAACAGTGTCATCACTTGGTACGCCCAACAATGAATAATTGATAATCTAATGTTGATCGCATAAATTCATGATGCATAAGAAAAATTAGGAATAAACACTCATTGCTTAGGCTAGTTTAGACTTTACTTAGTGTTTTTAGATTAATTAGAATAAATATGTATATTTTAATATTATTTTACCATGGCCACATAACATCAATGAGCATATGTTTCAACTATGCTTAACTATAATGAACTAAGACCAACACAAGTATAATTGGGAAGACAATGACCTACGATCAATGTAGCTATCTAGGAGCTTCATTAGTCCTATCCATGGATTACAATCAACTCACTCATGAATGCTTGTGATTTGTATGGTTGGGTGTAGAAACTACATCACTGCTCATCATTGGTATCATTGTTGGGAACTAGTGCTAGTGTACTAGATTAGTTTAAATCATGAACAAAATATTAGATTCTTAATGGTTTATATTTTAAAATATATTATTATTTTATTAAGAGGCATGCATTACCTTCAAAATGTTTACTTTTTGCAAAGGAGATTCCTTGCCTACTAATAATTCTATAAGTGATATTAACATAACCAACAGCAATAGATATGATGTGTCTTATCAAGTCAAGGTCATCTATTAACATTTGGATTCTTATTATTTGGATTTTATCTTTCTTGTACACTAGATGAAAAAATGGAATAAAGATACCTAGAAGACAATATTGTGTTGTCACCTGATCATGCAATCCCATCAATGCTAATGACAACATTAATGAAAGTTGGATTAGAATCTATTATAGCTGAATACAAAGTGGTTGACAAACTCTCTAGACCTTATCAACTCATTGAGTCCCAACTCCGAAAATACCATTTCATAAAGGCATGCCATGAAGCAATAAAAAGCAAAAGGGTTACCATCTCATTAATGTCACAATCTAGAAAGAAGAATATAGATTATCATTTAAGAAGATTACAACATCAAAATCCTTCCCTCTTGAATGTAAACAATGTAGCTAATGCATGGCTATACTCACTCTTGGCAAGAAACTAAGAAAAGGGGAAAGACAAACTTAACACATGGACCTCTAGGCTTAGGGGTCTTTTAGTAGGCCATTAAGAGATAATCAAAAGGATCATGATAGGAGAGCAAATGGGCATGGCTCTTCCAATTCTCCATCCTATTCATCATTCTCATCATCAAGCTCTAACAAGAATAAGCATGATCAAGGAAGAAGAGATTATGATAAACCATCTCATAAATAAAATAGAAGAGATCAAAATATGAATGGAAGTAGAGATGGTGATCATGATAGAGACAAAGATAGGGATCATGGGTAGAAACATCATAAGGCATAACAAACACTACAAAAGGGTCATTGTCATGATAGATATCATGATGAATGTAATGTTTATGATGGACACATGCTAGTAAAAAGGAGCATGATTGATGAATCATGGTTTGTCAGGTGCTAATATCGAACCCTTGTTAACCAGGTGCTAATATCGAACCCTTGATATCAGACCCTTGTTAACTAGGTGCTAATATCGAACCCTTGTTAACTAGGTGCTAATACCGGACCCCTGTTATCAGACCCTTGATATTTGATGAGTCTCAATATCAAACCCCCGGTATCGGAACCTCAATATCACACCCGCAATATTGCGTACATGATATCAGGTATGTGATATCGTAGGCTGGCTAGCAATATCGTATACACGATATCACGATTCCTGTGTGAGCCTATAAATATGCAATGGGGCACATGGGAAATTTAAGAGTCGATTTAATATTAGAGTAGGATATTTTTGTTAGTTTTTCCTCTCAACCCTTTCTCCTAGTGCATGCCCACAGTGTGATGATTGTAATTGTATGGAACCTTTATTTCAGTGTGACGTACTTGGACATGCACATGACCAGAAATAAAGATCGAGATTACTTCATCATTGCATCATTCACTTAGTTTAATTATTTAATTGTTATTGTTATTTATTGCTTTTGTAGTTAATATCTCTTCACCCTAAACTCCCTAAATGCGAAATGAGTACGACTTAATCACGAGCATTCAAGTGTGACTACTTGGTATCCCAATAGCGTACATAGGACATGCACTTGGTAGTCCCAGTAGTAGTCGTACACAAGGTCCAAGATGTGTATGGATGATTAAGGGAAGAATGCTCATCACACTTAGGCTAGCTTAGAATCTCTCTCCCTTTTCCTCCTAGCTTAATTAAAGTTATTTTCCATTGCCTCTAGGAGTAGCACTAGGTTAGAAACCACATCATACACCTCACTCTGGACTAAACCATACGTGAAAAATAAAATACTAGTCCAGGTGGAAAGACAGTGAATTGCGATCAGCGAGTAACTATCTAGATACCACAACTAGCCCATTTGTGGAGTTTGACCAGATCGTGCGTGAAACACTCGTATTCGTATGGTTGAGTGTAGGGGTACCTTGCCACTCATCATTGGTGCCATTGTCAGGGATGATGTTAGTTATTTAGATTAGTTATATCATACAAGATTACTGTAACAAAGTATTCACAATATATCTCTTTCAAAAGAAATTAATTTTAATTAATTCACACACGGTTCACAACAATGTCTCTCTCACAAGACTCTGACAACGCAACAACAAGGTAATTCATTGGAGAACCAATAAATTATATGATGATGAAGATAAAGTTTGAAGCACTCAACCTTATGTAGGAGTCCCCCACATTCATGAACACCCCAATGATACTCAAAGACTTTTGTCATCCAACTCTGACACCTCTAGTAAGGATGAGACATCCCATAGAACGAGGAGGCCCGAAAGGCCTAGGACCTTCTCGATAACTAACAAGGACTTATTTGGGGATGATTGGAAGACTTACAAAAGTCATAATGAGTTTTACGGCTCCCTCTCTTCCTCTACTCCTTCAACATCAGATTGTGACATGGATGACCAACTTTCAAGGGATCGAAATAGAACTCAAAATCGAGCTTACAAAGAAAATTGAGAACGCCAACATGAACAAGGACAACATCATCTCAACTCGTAAAATCACAACCTACTTAGTGATGATGAACCCTTGCTGGCCACTAAGAGCCTAATGCCTATACAAGAGGCCATTTGAATATCCCACAAGCATCGCAAGGAAAGCCATGTACCCAAGATTAACTTAAACAACTTTCCTAAGTTTTCTAGAGGCTATGATTTAGATCTGCAACATCATCTACAAGCCTTCTATGATGCCTGTGTATGGAATAACATCAATAATGGGTGGCAAAAACTTAAGCTCTTTCCCATGATACTCATTGGCCAAGAAAAAGTGTGGTACAGATCGTTAAAACCAAAATCAATCTGTAGTTGGCCAACAATGGTAGAACTCTTTACTGAATGATATCAAACCTATTCCAAAGTGTTAGCCTTGAGGAAACAAATCCAAGAGTGGAAACAAGCACAACATAAACCCTTGAAAATGGCCTTAGAAAGATATTGTACACTGTTAAACAACTACCCAAGCCATGGGTTCTCCAAGGAAAGGCTAATGTACCATATCATAGATGGGCTCCATAATGAAACAAGGGAGACCCTAGGGATGTATGCCCGAGGTCAACTATATGAACTACGAATCCATCAATTCCAAGAGCTTATCAAGAAAGTAGCAAAAAAGGAAGGAGAAATGGCTAAATGGGAGAATGCTAAAAAATCTCAACAGGCCCAAAAATCAACAAGGGCCCATGATTATGAAAAGGAGAAATCAACTCACTGCAAGGAGGTGGAACCATATTTTCCAGTACTATAATCATTGGATTAAGTTCAGGCAAAGATCAATAGGATGATGGAATGGATACATGAAAAATGTGGAGAATATGCCAGCATTATTGGAGATAGAGTTATGATAATCCAAGAAATAGGACAAAACACCTTTAGATAATCAGAAAGAAGGGTTGAAGAGAATAAGAACTTAACTGTCAATCATACGTATCAATGTAACATTTTCCTATATGATCATCCCAAGGGCCAATGCCCAATCTTGTTACATTTGC
>MNCI01006542.1:175991-229631 GCA_015680685.1 Gnetum montanum | reverse complement strand
AAGATGTTGAATGTTACAAAGGAAAGAGATTCAAATTTCAAGAGAGACTTGTTGTCATGTCTAAGGATAATTTGGACAATTTTTCTTGGTCCTATGATGATCTTAAAGCTTTTAGACAAGATGTGATGACACATAAGATTCCTTTAATAAAAGGTTGCAAAACAGTCAAGCAAAAATAAAGGAAATTTAATCCATCATTTGAACCAGCTATGGAAGCTGAAATCAAGAAGTTGTTGCAAGCACAAATCATATATCTAGTACGATATTTGACATGGCTTGCTAACCTTATTCCAGTGAGAAAGAAAAATGATGATATTAGACTTTGTGTAGACTTTAGAAATCTGAATGATGCTTCAAAAAAGGATAAGTATCCGCTTCCGAGAATTGATGAGATGCTGATTAAAGTCTCAGGTTGTCAAGCATATTCTTTCTTAGACGGTTTCTCAGGTTATAATCAAATCACCGTAGATAAGAATGATAGATATAAAACATCATTTATCACCAAATGGGGAACTTTTGCCTACCAAAGAATGCCATTTGGATTGTCAAATTTTAGAGCTACTTTTTAAAGAGCAATGGATTTAGCATTCAAGGATTTATTAGGAAAATTCGTGGTGGTTTATTTGGATGATATTATAATATTTTCAAAGAAAAAAGAAGATCATATTAATCATCTCCAGCAAGTTTTTGACAGATGTTGTGAGTTTGATATTTCATTAAATCCTAAGAAGTGTATCTTTTGGGGTTAAATTCAGAAGTTTATTAGGACACATGATATGTCAAGAAGGAATTACCATAGATAATTCCCGAATCCAAGTAGTACAGAATATTGAGCATCCCACAAGTAAGAAATCTCTTAGATCTTTCTTTGGGAAGATAAAATTTGTAAAAAAGTTCATCCCCGGGTTTACCGAAATCACTAAACCTTTGATGCATATGCTAAAAAAGGATTTTCAAGAAGAGAAAACACCAGAATCAGAAAGAGATTTATCAGAAATCAAAAAGGCTATACAAGAGGCTCTGTATTTGGTAAAGCCTAGGCTTAAAGAAGATTTTTGGTTATACTCATTTGCTTCAAATGATTCTATCACTGCTGTTCTAACACAAAAGGATAATGAAGCTCAAGATGAACCAATTGAAATTTTTGGGTATTAGTTGAAAGGTTCAGAGTTAAATTATTCAGACTTAGAGAAACAAGCTTTCGCAGTCATCAAAGCACTTCAACATTTTAAATATTATTTGGAAAGTTCATTAGTTCACATTATGCTAATTGAACCTGTAGTCAAGAAATTCTTATCCTAAAATGAGATTGGATTGAAAAGAGGAAAATGGCTTATTAAGTTGCAGAGTTTCAGATTTTCATTGGAAATATGCAAGACAATTAAGGGAATGGGACTAGCTAAGTTAATAACTAGAGAAATTGAAGTGTGTACACTTGACACCCATGAAGAGAATTGGTATGATGAGATTTTCAAATTTCTTAGTACAAGAAAAATCCCAAATAATTTAATTGCAAGTCGTAAGAGAGCTTTCTTCAAAAGAGCAGGAAGATTTGTTGTTAAAGATGGTATATTATATCGAAAGGATTTTCAGGGAGTTTTATTGGAATGTGTTCATAATGATCAAATTAGTTTCATCTTGGAACAATTCCATGATCATTTGAATCTATTTTATGAATCCCTAAATCAACTATGCAACATATACTTCGATATCGTTATTACTGGCCTTTCATGTATCAAGACATTAGTTCAAAGATTCAAAAATGCTATAAATGTCAAATTCATGGGCCCAAGATTAAAAGGGCTAGAGCCTCTTTAAAGCCAGTAGTTGCAGATAGATCATTTCAACAATGGGGTTTGGATTTTATTGGTACAATTACTCCTTCAAGAGCTAGACACAAGTTTATTATCACAACTACTGATTATTTCAGTAAATGGTCTGAAGAAAAGGCTCTAAGAGGAAGTTCAACATCCGACGTGATTAAGTTTCTAGAAGACCACATTCTAAGTAGATTTGGTGTACCTGAAGTGTTAGTGTCAGACAATGGATCCACTTTCAAATTCGAAGAGCTTATCGGGTGGGCATCTGCAAAATCCATTTTCATATTTTCCTCATCAAATTATTATCCTCAAGGAAATGGCCTAGCAGAATCTACCAATAAAAAGCTTATCACTTATATCAAGAAATCGATGGACGGGAATCCAGGAAATTGGATCGATTATCTACAATCCGCATTATGGTCAGATCGAATCAGATTCAAGAAAGCTATTGGGACATCACCATATAACTTAGTCTATGGTTTGCCAGCAAGAATTACAAACAAGATTATAAGCTCAGCTTCTGAATTTGTACAAAGATATAGTGAAAGGACTGATAAAGATAGAAGTTTCATGACTTTGCTTATTAAAAGAGAAGCTGAAGTAGATAAAGCAAGGGATAATTTGTTACAGAATACCTCTCAAGTTAAAAGATGGTTTGATAGAAAGGCTTTGAAAAGAACTTTCAAGATAGGAGACCTTGTCCTGTTATGGAATATGAAGAAACCAAATAAGTTTACACCGACATGGATTGGTCCCTTTCAAATTACAAAGCAATTGTCAGAGGATACTTACAAATTATCAACCTTGGATGGCATGGAATTGCAATTTCCATATAATGTTTTGCATATAAAACATTATTTGGGACAATTGCATACAACTTGAAGATGTCATTACACAAAAATAATATATGTATATAGTATTATGTAAATATTACTAGGATTATAGTGTCCATTATTATATTTAATTATGCTTTATTTATATTTGAAACATTATCTTTCCTTCAAATGGGGCAAGTGGAAGCCTACAAGTGAAACAAGTGGAATTCTACAAGTTTGACAAGTGGGGAAGGTGACTCACCCACCACTTAGTGAGGATTGTGACAAATGGTTTGAATGCCTAGAAAGAAGGAAGCTTGGTTGAAGACACTTGGATGGAAGTTAAACATTTTAGCACCTATAAAAGGAGGGTTAGATTGCTTAAGATTTCATCATCTTTCGATTTAAGTTTGGTAGTGAAGGTTATAGAGAGCTAATGGAGTTTGAGAGAGTAATGAGAAAGCCTTTTATTCCATATGTGATGGGATGTTGCCCTGAGCATGTATTGAAAGCTTATCTAAAGGCTAGATCTTGTGGAGCTCCAAAGGAATGTCCTTTTATGGCTTGGTTATCCAATGAATTTTCTTTTCTCACTAAAGGTTTGGATATAGAGTCCAATGTTTGGGGGCAATATTAAGATTGCTCCAAAGAAGAGGAAAAAAGAAAAGAGCCAACGACTTATGAAGAGTCATCATGGGGATGGGGAGAAGCTTTTGTCTCCCAAGAGGAAACTGAAGGACTTAATGAAGAGGAACAGAAGAGCTCATCTGAAAAAGAAAATGAGAAAAGTGCCGAAGAGAAAGCTCATGTAGGTCAAGATGAGAGGTCTACCAAGCTAGAGAACAATAGGAACGCCTTCATCACATCTGAGATTTCCTATGAAACAGTGAGAGAGATGAGGATTCCCACTAGGGTAACCCTCACAATTCAGTTTCCATCCCAAGAATAGCTCACGAAGGACTTGATAATGTATAGTTTGTTGTGTACAATTCGATTTTACTTAGGAATGAGGTTTTTGTCCCATCACACCTTATGTGAAATGGGAATTTTCCTCAAAAAATATTTCTATTCAGTTGTAAAAATCTAGTGAAAATTTTAGTATGTTTTAGTCTTGAAAAGGGGGCAGAAATGTTGGCACATTTGGCAATTACATGGAGCAGTTGGAATATTTTGTTTAAAATATTAGCACAATCCATGGTTGTAAATTTGTAGTTTAGTATTGTGAGTTAATGGGTATTCTTGGAGAAGCAAGCCTGGTAAATAATCTTGATGTTGAAGCCTTCTTGGAAAGTAAATCAAAATGCCAAGTTATTTTCTTGAGTGAAGATTGAAATAAAAAAAAAGAGGTGATTATTTACCACAAGAAAGCATACTCCCTGTTAATATTGGCAAAATAGACAACACCGTGGGTAATGGATTATCAAAAATTGGCTAAGAGCTGGAAGAAAGTGAAGGACCTAACGGACTACCAACTGGTTTTGAATCCGTAGATTTAAAATTATCAAAGGATGTAAAGGTTTCTATATTGCAGAAAAACCCAAATTCATGTATGTCCAAAGGCCCATTGTTAACACTGCCGGAGAAAAAAAAACGAAATCAGAAAAATAGAACTGAATGCCGTGGTTTTGGGGCAAATCCTTTGGCTCGTCGTTCAGGACTACACCCACGCATTGGCCAGATTTATGTTGCTGACTCGGTAGACACTGAACCTGAGTTCGTGGAGTGCGTGGGAGGCCCTTCTTTTGCCACTGAGCCAAGTTAAAGGGGGTTTTGGACAGTAATTACATGGAGAAAGCCAGACAGAACTGAGGCCAGTTTAGGGTAGAACGCAGCGGATATATTATTGATTCCAGCAGAGGCACTTGTGGATTTCAGAAGAATGGACACCTATCTTGCGCGACGAACAAATCTGGGTTTTCATCTGCAGCAATGAAAAATGCCTTTAAAACCCTGGTGGATGAAAATGTTGGAAGAATCTACACCAAATGTTGGACGAAAATTCTGAAAGCCAGACAGTTTACCAATTATCACAGACAGAGGGCAGCAAAAATCTACGAAATAAGGATTAAATCACATAATCATCAAAACTTGCAGGGCATTTTTGAGAGGCAGAGGTTACAACAGTTGCAGATCCTTACGGAACACACGGCGACGTTCCCTAATGCGGCGGCTGAGTCTTCTCCTGTGTTGGCAGTTGCTGGTAACGATTTTTGGCCGAAGAAGATAGTTTACACAGTACTTGGCAAAGTTGGCTGAATCTCTTCAAAGTAAGTCATTTGTAGTTTACACACAAAGCAATTGTTACATTTCACACAACCGCACGCCGCAACAACACACACACATACTCACATTAACTACTGAGTTTATTTGGAGGTATCTAGGCCTTGGTGTTGCCAGAGACCAGCAGGCACCTAAATCCTGTTTGAGGACACTCATTGGCGGTCACGTCCCAAACGGTCACCAACAGAGAACTGTAAAGTGGAGTTCCCAATCATCATGGGAAGAACATGGCTAAGCACCATTGATGTAAGAATGGACATCAGAGATATTTCCTTGGAAATATGTAAAGAAAATGTATTTAGAAAGATTGAGAAGAAGTGAGTTCCATGCATCACATATAGCGATATAGTGTATAATTGTGTGCAGAAACTTTGTGTAGTGAAACATGCATCCATCTTTGCATGCAAGTAGTGTGCACCAAAAGTAAAAATTTAAAGGTGTGTATGCAGTAGCCACAAAATAGGAGGGCATCTAGTGGCTAATCACTGATTCTGAGAGTAGCACACTTTGCATGGAACTGACTAAGAGCCTAACATGTGCATATGTCATAGGCATGGATGAACTAGAGCAACTTCACCACCAACTCTCTAGTGATGCAAATGATGATACCTATTGAAGAGAGTTGGAAATTCCTAAAAATTTCAAAAAAATCCCCTTGAACTAAAAAATCTACCTACTAACATGAAATATGTATTCTTAAAAAATGGAAAACTAGTAATAATCAATGCCAGTATTGCTCTAGAACAAAAGTAGATGCTGTTAAAAGTGGTTGAAAAATGGTTAGTAGCCTTTACCTGGTCATGTCCTAAACTCATAGGGATTGATCCTAGGATAATACAACATTGCATCTACATCAACTTAGTCTTAAAGCCAAAGAGATAGCCACAAAGATGATTAAACCCCAAACTAAAGTAGATCATCAAGGAGGAAATTAGACAACTCCTCAAGGTAGGGTTCATCTATCCCATTGTAGATAGTAAGTGAGTTAGTCCACTTGTGATTGTGCCTATGAACGGTGGTAAATGGTGGGTCTACATTGATTTTTGGCTATTGAATATGGCAAAAATCAAGGACCATTTTCCATTTCCATTTGTTGATTAGATATTAGACACAATCTCTGGGCATTGCTACTATAGTTTCCTAGATGGTTATAGTGGCTATAACCAAATCCAGATCATGCCAAAGAACTAGGCTAAAAAAACATTCATGAGTCCTTGGGGGACTTTTGCAAATCATAAGATGCCTTTTTATCTATGGAACACCCCTACTACATTTCAATGCCTAGTCCTAAGCATTTTTCAACAGTAAATTAGTAGCGGTGTGGAGGTATTCATAGATGATTTTCCATTTATTGAGTTACATTTGAGCAAGCCTTAGACCACCTTGAGTAAGTATTAAAATGATGCATTGAAACAAATTTGCAACTCAACTGATAAAAGAACCATCTGATGATCCAGGAAGGCATTGTATTAGGGCATCAAATCTCACAAGCAGAAATTGAGGTAGATCCTAAGAAAATAAGGGTTATCCAAGGAATAACCTACCAATCAGAAATTATCGAAGATGTTTGGTCATTCCTTGGACATATTGGCTACTATTGATGATTCATAAATAATTTCTCTAAGATTGCAAAGTAGTTGGTTGAGCTAACAAAGAAAGATACTCCATTTTTTTGGACCAATGAATTTGAAAAAACATTCCAACAATTGAAGGAGAAACTTGTAGAAACTCCAATTCTACAAGCACCTGATTGGTCTAGACCATTTCATGTCATGACAGATGCATCAAATTATGCCTTGGGAGCTATGCTTATGCATATGGATGACAAGAAACATGCATATTACATCCATTATGCAAGTCAAAGCATTATGGGTGCAGAATTGAACTACATCACCACAGAAAAAGAATTGATGGTAGTGGTGTTTGCTCTAGAGAAGTTCAGGCACTATGTGCTTAGATACAAAGTGTTTGTGCACATAGACAATAGTGCCATTTTCTTCCTAATGGAAAAGCCAATAGTAAGTTCCTATGTCATATGGTGGCTCATGATCTTATAGGAATTTGATCTTACAATGGTAGATTGGAAAGGTTTTGAGAATGTGGTTGCTGACCACTTGTCTTGGTTACAATGGGACAATAAAGAGGAGGAGAATCCATTATTTCATATGTTTCCTAATAAACTTCTCTTTGATAGAGCTATAATTAAACAATTGCCTAATGAACCTAAATGGTATGATGGCATTCTCACCTATTTTATTACTAAAGAGATGTCACAAGTGTTGATCTATTGGAAGAAACAATAGTTTCTTCACTAGGTGAAATGCTTCATGGAGATCAATGGACATGTCTACAAGGTGTGTGCCAATGGCCTGGTTCAATGGTGTGTCCCTAATGGTAATCAACTATGTGTTTTCTAGGATGCTCATGAAGGTCCTTATGGGGGCCACTATGAAGGGAAAATTTCCAGCACAAGCTAATACTAAGAAGGAATAGAAATGCTTTTTCTACAAGAAGAAAGGACATAAAAAGAAAGATTGTCTTAAATATCAAAAATGGATTGAAAAGAAAGGCACTTAACTCTCACTTGTTTGTTTTGAATCTAACATGGTTGATGTTGGACATAACACATGGTGGATTGACTCTGGTTCTACAATTCATGTTACTAATTCCTTGCAAGGGGTGCAAAACCTAATGAGGCTAGTGGGAAGTGAGTTGTACATCTAGTCAGGCAACACGATGTGCTCACATATGGAGGTAGTGGGAACATGCAAATTAGTTTTAAGTAGTCGTTTTAATTTCTATTTCAATGCTTATATCATTAGGATTTTCCTTTAATTTTTCAAACACAACATTCAATTTATATTATAGATCTAAACTTATTGGAAATGGTACATTAATGAATGGTCTTTTTAAAGTTATTTTACAAAATAAAACTTCTTATGCTTCTATGCATGTTCATGATAGTGCTAATGTTAAGAGATGTGTTATGAATGAAAAATCCTCTATGTTATGGAATCGTAGATGAGGACATATCTCTATTGAGAGAATAAAGAGATTAGTAAATGATGGAGTAAGTAGTACCCTATATTTTACTAGCTTTGACACTTGTGTGGAATGCATAAAGGGAAAGTAGATCAATATGTCAAAGAAAGGTGCCAAGAGGGGTTTAGACATATTATAGATCATACATTTAGATATTTGTAGTCCAGATATGGGCTCATATGGTCAAAGGTATTTCATTACTTTTATTGATAACTACTCACAATATATGTATCTCTACTTGCTTCATAATAAGGATGAAGCTTTAGATGTTTTTAAGGTGGTTAAGGCTGAAGTAGAGAAACAATGTGGTAAGTAAATAAAGATAGTGAGGTATGATAGAGGTGGTAAATACTATGGTAGATATACTAATGATGGACAAGCACTTGGTCCATTTGCTAAGTTTCTTCAAGAGCATGGGATTGTTGCCTAGTACACTATGCTTGGTTCTCCAAACTAGGATCGTGTGGTAGATAGAAGAAATCGAACATTATTGGACATGGTGTAGAGTATGATTAGTACCTCCAAGCTTCCTACATTCTTGTCAACTAAATCTCTCAAGATAATTATGTATATATTAAACCAAGTTCCAACCAAGCTTGTCTCAAAGATATCATTTGAATTATGGAAAGGTTGGAAATTGAATTCGTGACATATAGACATTTGAAAATGCCCATATAAAGTAAGAGTCTATAATCCGTAAGAAAAGAAGTTGGACCCAAGGATCACAACTGGGTATTTCATTGGATATGCCAAATGATCTAAGGGATACAAATTTTATTGTCCATCACATACTACTAAGATTGTGAACTCAAGGAATGCTAAATTACTTAAGAATGACTTGATTAGTGGGAGCAATCAATCTTGGAATACTATTCTAGAAAAAGATCATGTAGGTGCCCAACACTTACTTCAAGTAAAAGACTAATTATTGTACACAACACACCTAGCACACAAATGCATGATGAAAAACAACCATTCATTGAAGTCCCATAGACTACTAATCAAGAAGCAGTAGATTTAGCTAAATAATAGATACCAAAACTTGTTGAACAGCTTGTTGAACATCATGCTTCTTAGGAGAATAATGAACCAACATTAAGAACATCTACCTAGAGTAAGGAAATTAGTTATTCCTAGTGACTATATAGTGTATCTATAGGACTCTAACCATAACATAGGAGCCAAAAATGATTTTAAAATGTTTTCACAGGCCATGAGTTGTAAGAAATCTGACTTGTGGTATGATGCCATGAGAGATGAGATGAACTCCACATCATCTAATGGAGTCTAGTATCTTGTCAAGTTGCCTAATGGTGTAAAAACAATTGGATGCAAATGGGTCCTTAAGACAAAGAAGGACTCATTAGGCAACATTAATAGACATAAGGAAAGACTTATTGATAAAGGGTTCACTCAAAGAGAGGGAATAGATTACATAGAGACCTTTTCTTCTATATCTAGGAAGGACTCCCTTCATGTGATTATGGCATTGGTTGCCCATTTTGATTTTGAATAACATCATATGGATGTGAAAATGACATTCCTTAATGATGATCTAGAGGAAGAAGTTTATATGAAGCAACTTGAAGAATTTTCCTCTTGTGGTGATGAGAAATTAGTATGCAAGCTCAAGAAATCCATATATGGATTGAAATAGGCCTTACATCAATGGTATTTTAGATTCCATAATGTCATTACTTCATTTGGTTTTGAAGAGAAGATAATGGATCAATGTATATACCAGAAGGTTGGTGGAAGTAAAGTTTATTTCCTTGTCCTATATGTAGATGATATCCTTCTTGCAACCAATGATAATGGATCTCTATACAAGATGAAGAAATTTCTCTCTAAGAACTTTGACATGAAGCATATGGGTGAGGCATCTTATGTCATTGACATTAAGATCCATAGGTACAGATCTAGATGTATTCTTGGACTATCGCAGGAACCCTATATAAATAAAGTTTTAGAGAGGTTTCAAATAAAAGATTGTTCACTAAGGATAGCATCCATTGTGAAGGGTGATAAGTTCAATTTGAACCAGTGCCTCAAGAATGGTTTAGAGAAAAGACAAATGAGCAACATTCCATATGATTTAACTATTGGAAGCCTAATGTATGCTCAGGTTTGCACAAGACTTGACATTGTATTTGTTGTGGGAATGTTTGGTAGATATTAGAGTAATCTAGGCATTGACCACTAGAGGGCTACAAAGAAGATGATGAGGTACCTTCAAGGTACAAAAGATTACATGCTTATGTATAGGTGAGCTGATAATCTAGAGGTGATTGGATACTTTGATTTAGACTTTGCTAACTATGTTGATTCAAGGAAATCAACATCTATTTATGTTTCTATGCTAGCTAGGGGAGTTATATCTTGGAAGAGTGAAAAGCAAACCTTGGTTGCTACTTCCACAATGGAGGTAGAGTTTGTTTCTTATTTTTAGGCTACTTCACATGGTTTATGCTTGAACAGTTTCATGTCAGGCCTTAGAATTATAGATTCTATATCTAGATCATTAAGAATGTTTTGTGTCAATTCAATTACTATATTTATGGTTAACAATAATAAGAGTAGCAGTCGAAGTAAATACATTGATATAAAGTACTTAGCCATAAGGGAACATGTTAATGAAAAGAAAGTGATCATTGAGCATATAAGCACTAAATCGATGATAGTTGATTCTTTGACAAAAGAAATGCCACCCAATTCATTTAAGAATCATGTAGTTCAGATGGAACTTAATTTCATAATGTAATTCATACATACAATTCTATTATTTTAATGAAAATCTTATTCAATTGTGATGTTTTCTCATATTTAGTTTGCACATATATTTATTAGAGAAAATTCACATATGGCAGAACCTAGAAGAAACATTAGATTTATTCATAAAGTTTACTTACCATATAAGAAATTAAATTTAAGAGATAATACATTTTAATACATAGAATATAATACTCATATTCAGAGGAACTATCACCATTATTCATGTATTCATCCTTTGAAATTTGGGTTTGAAGGATATTATTTTAAATATGGAGACCATATGGGAGAACGTAACCATTTATGGAAAAACCAATGGTTTGTAAAAATTTCATAAATGTGACCATTACGAGAAAACCAATGGTTTGTAATGTTTCCATAAAAGTGACCATTATGGGAAAACCAATGGTTTGTAATGGTTCCATAAATGTGACCATTACAAAAAAATCAATGGTTTGTAACAGTTACCAAAAGAGTGGTCTCATATTAGCCATTTAAACTGAAATTTTGGCAATTAACATTTTTCTAGCCTATAAAATGTTTTTGATGGGAGAACAAAGGCACTAGAAGAAATCATGGTAGTGTTATAGTTTTGGTTCCTATCACAAATGCTCAGAGCCTGCATACACCATTGTTGTTGAGCATTAGTGTGATAGAAGAATTAGAACAATCATTGCAACAAGTTCATGTAAAGGCATCAATGGCTAGAGGTCAATTTCAATTTATTTTTGCATCTTTGATTCTTTGTGCAATTCAATTATTGTGCTATCTAGCCAATGTTTTCTGCATAATTTTTCCCAATTGGCTATGGTTTTGTTTTAGTATTTTTTCTTTCCATTTCTAATTTTTTCTTTCCAGCTTTGTAAATTTTGCTACATGCATCTTGACTAAAGGTTGAAATGTTTAAACATCACATTGAAGCATAGGGCATGTGTGTCATAGTGTTAAAACAAAATCATGTCTTTGTCCACCACATGAAATGTATGTGACATGTTTTCATTAAATCAACATAATTAGTGAAAAAATGTTTAGCGTTATATTCAATGTCAACTTTATCTTTGCAGAGAATTTTCAATGGAGTTGTACATTGGTAGGACAGTCTTGGGACTAGCATTATAAGACTCGAACTCTACGAGTAACTCATTTTCATCAAAATAAGCTTGGACTTGGGGAGTTACTTGGCAAACTCATAGAATAGTAAAAAGAACTCATTGAAGTTTGAATTTTACCCCTTTGACCCTTTCAAAATATATAAATTTTTGACCCAGATTATGAATCATGTGTTACTTGCCTAGCAAAATAAGGCTCTAGATTGTTGTTTTGTTGGTTAGAGTAAATTTTTATGGAGAAATTATGCTCATAAAGAATATTATTTAAAGATTTTCAAGCTATAAATTTGATGGGTACATCCTTAAAAAATATATTATACAATTTAAATTTCAATGAAAACATATAAATTTGGCATGTATGCAAGTAAAAACTCACTTTAAATTTGTAAAATGTATATCTAAGTTACAAAATTCTAAAATTCTAGGCTCTCTAGATTTACGATGGAATAGTTTAGTGGTGGAAAACTTGTACATTTGGGTTGAAATTACCTTATGGTAAAAAACTTTATTTAGTCAGTTGAAGTATTCTTTATGGTGAGGTATTTGTCAATTAAGTAGAAGTAGCCTTTATGATAAGACAACCTTATATGAGGTTCAAGTAGCCTTATAGTTGGATAATATTTGAGGGCTTTATGAAATCCTTTAACTTTAAACAACAAGATACTAGCCTAGTGGCAAATCCAAGTTAGAAAATTCTAAAATTTTAACCTCTCTATATTTGCAATGGAATAGTTTGGTAGTGGAAAACTTATACATTTTCCTTGAAGTTGCATTATGATAAAAAAATATTTTATTATATTGAAGTATTCTTTGTGGTAATGTACTTGTTAATTAAGTAGAAGTAGCCTTTATGATAAGACATCCTTATATAAGATTGAAGTAGCCTTATGGTAGGATAATCTGGGAGGCCTCTAGTTACCTAAGCCTTCAACTTTAAACAAGGAGGTGCTAACTTAGTGGTAAATCTAAGTTAGAAAATTTTGAAATTCTAGCCATTTTAGATTTGCGATGGAATAGTTTGGTGGTGGAAAACTTGCATATTTGGGTTGGAGTTGAATTATGGTAAAAAAATATTTTAGTGGGTTAAATTATTCTTTGAAGTAACATATTTTTCAATTAAGTAAAAGTATCCTTTGTGATAAGATGCCCTTATATTAGGTTGAAGTAGCCTTATGCTAGGATAATATTAGAGGGCTCTAGTTACCTAAGCCTTCAACTTCAAACAATGAGGTGTTAGCCTAGTGGTAAGACCCTGATTTGAAGGGTCCAGGTCATTAGTTAGATTTTAATAGGTAATGCTAAGTTACAAAGTTCTAATCAAATTCTATATCTTAGAAGGTACCTATATTATTATTATCTTAGGTTCCACCACTACCAACAAATAATAATATTATTATTTCAGGGTTCCACCATCACCAACCAAACCTTAACATTGAAAAAAAATACATCAATACTAAAGAATACTCTTTTGCAATTCTTGCAAAGCATCAAGTACCCTAAATTGTTGCCCAAATCACCATTGCCCATATTGTGTGATTAATTCTTGTCCAAAGCATCAGGTAAAAAAAAAAGAGCATATATGATTATTTTCACTAAATTCTTGTCCAAAACATGTTGGCCTACTAATAAGACCTAATAGGTAAAACATTTAAAGTTCAAATCTAGTTTAACACAAAGAAGGATGTTTTTAAGGCTAACAAATTTTTTCAACAAAAAGGTATAGCACTCAAGATCCATAATTTTTATTATTTTATAGATTTTATCTTCTCAACTATTAAAATCCATTTTTAATCAAAAAATTTTTCATTGATTTTATCTTTAGGTATTGCATATCCATATTTTTAACTTGGAAAATTTGTTGTTAATGTATTTTTCTTAATTAAAAATTTTACATTAAAATTTTCTAGCAAAGAGCTTTATTTTTCACCTTAACCATTTTTTAGTTTAACCATTATCCTAGTTTAAAAACAATTTTAAGCATTTTATCAATAATATTTTATGAAAGGGTTTTATCTTTCATTTTTGTTGTCAAGGAAAAGGATAGGTACTAGTTTTCAGGCACCATGTAGATGGTGGTTCACGAAACATTATCATTTGTTGGCATGGACAACATCTACATAAAAATTGTTTAAAACCAATTCATAAAATCCAATTCTTTTTTATGATGGTAAACACTTTTCTTGGTTCACTTGACTATGCTCATTGATTAGTTGCAAATCTAAAGATGGGTTGCCCAATTGCATAGGCCATACCTTTTAAATAATTTTATATGTTGTTTTTCTAATGCTTAATCATGATGATATTAGGTATACCCTCGAATCAACCACATGACTGAAAATTCCGAAAGATAACATTACCTTAATATTAATTACCCATAAATCAGGCTTTATTTCATTAGTGAGACTTAAGAGTTAACACCGATCCAACCTTCTTTTTAATCATGGAATCATCGTCATCCACTATGAATTTTCATCATAACTAGGGTCTTTGTTCTCTCTTGTCTAAATCTACCAATCGAAAAAGCATCCCATATTTTCATTTTCAATATAAGTATTCCTTCGCAAAGTAATCCAAGATTAGATTTTTAACTTCCTTTGTTACCTCCAATATTCAACAATGCTTAAGAATAATATGCCATGTAACTACTCCTAAGAGGGATAATGTTATATTCATGGAGCAGAGACGACATCGTGAAATTCATCCAAATGTTGTTAGAGATGTGAAGACAAAATATGTAATTAACTTATGTTAAACTTCACTTTTTATCTTCTACCATTGGTTAGTTTTAGAATTTTCTAAAGAAGAGTTAAGATATCTAAAATTTGTTGTAAAAGAAAAAAGTAAAGACATATTTAAGTTAATTATTGGTTGTTTCCATTATTGTAATGCTATATATAGTTATTTAAATCCATCTTGGGTTGGTTATGGTGAGTGAGTTGAGAGTGCATGGTATCTTGTGTAAGGGTTGCCATGTGAAAGCAACTGACTTGTGATCTTTGTTAACATCTCTATAGTTTTAAAGATGTTGTAAAAGTTGCTAACTTGCTTTCCTATTTATCTCCCTTGTTTCTCTCTCACTCCATTCTACAAGTTTTATTTTCCTATTGTTATGTTATTTTTGTGCTAGTAATATTTGCCAATAATGATTTCTGGATAATGCATTATTTGTTAACAAGTGGTCTCTTGTCTAAGGGTTAATGTGTGGAAGTAATTGACTTGTGAACTTTGTAAACATCTCTAGGTATCTCTATAGTTTTAAAGATGTTATAAAAGTTGTGAAGTTTCTTTCCTATTTATCTCTTTTATTTCTCTCTCACTCCATTCTGCAAGTTATATTTCCTTCTTGTTATGTTATTTTTATGCTGGTAATATTTGCCAATAACAATTTTTGCGTAATGTATCATTTGTTAATGACTGGTATCGAAGCAAGATTAAGCAAGGTTAAGTTGTGCAATGCTTGTTATTGGTAGAGCACAAATGATGAAAAAGAAAAGGGACTTGAATGTTGTCACTGTTAGGAGATTGAACATATGAAAATGGATTGCTTTGTTTTGAGACATGATGATGTTGTCTCTTGGATTTGTTGCTATTAAGGATACATCTTATTATGTGAGAGTGTGAGCTACACATCTCTTTTATTTTGTTCAAGTTTTATGTTAGCATGTGTTATGGATTTTTAGAATAGTATTTGTCAATGCTATTGTAATGCTATCTCATATGGTTTTGGCTTGAGGATGCTTGAGTCCATTAGAATGTTTTATGCAAAGATGCTTCTTAGAAAGTTGTGTACACACCTATGATTTTTATACATGTTATGTTATGGAAGGCATGGAGTATATGAATTTTTGTCAGTCTGAGTAATAGTTCTTCAAGTGGGAGATTGTTAGAGATGTGAAGAAAAAATCTATAATTAACTTATGTTAAACTTCACTTTTTCTCTTCTAACATTGGCTAGTTTTAGAATTTTTTAAAGAAGTGTTAAGATATCTAAAACTTGTTGTAAAAGAAAAAAGTGAAGACATGTCTAAGTTAATTATTAGTTGTTTCCATTATTGTAACCCTAGATCTAGTTATTTAAATCCATCTTGGGTTGGTTATGGTGAGTGAGTTGAAAGTGCATGGTTTCTTGTGTAAGGTTTGCTGTGTGAAAGCAACTAACTTGTGATCTTTGTAAACATTTATATGTATCTTTATAGTTTTGAAGATGGTGTAAACATTGTTAAGTAGTTTTGAAAATGTTGTAAAAGTTGCTAAGTTGCTTTCCTATTTATCTCTCTGGTTTCTCTCACACTCCATTTTACAAATATTATTTACCTCCTGTTATGTTATTTTTTTTCTAGCAATATTTGCCAATAATTATTTTTTCATAATGTGTCATTTGTTAACAAATGTGTGGGATGATTATTTTCTCATGAAACTTGTGACTTCCTCTTTTCAATTTTCCTTTAAATTTGGCTATTAAGAATTAAATCTTTAAGCGCAAAAAATTAACAATTTCCTTCTTGTAGTGGGCAATTTATCATAAAGAAGCTCAAGATTTAGTAAAAGTAGTTAAGTAGCATTTGGGAACTACATCCAAAGAGTGCCCTAGCAACCAGGATGTGCTAACATGCCTCACCATTGTTGATTCACTTATTAGTTTGGGCATCGACAAATATTTCATGGAAGAAATCATAGATGCTCTTGACTTTATTTCAAGGATTTCTTGCTTACTCATTTGGTGGATTTTTGTTGTATTATTAGTTTATTACTAAAGTGCAGTGCATGATGAATTATGAATTTAATATATACCTATAAAATGCATTTACTACTATGAGTATTGTCATGTAAATTTGTTGGAAACAAATGAGGGGATACCTTGGCAAAGGAAGCACATCAGAAAAGCTAGATCTCATCACTAATGCATTGGGAACTATATTGCTCCAATTGAATAGATATCATAGTACTTCTAAAGGTATTCATAATTTCCCCTTTCATAAACATGAAAATTGTCATGACCTTAGCCTACTTCCTTGTATTGTGCTATGCACTGCTTTTTGATTGGTAAACTATTTTTATGATTTTTATAATACTTATTTCAAATTATGCTCTATCGAATAAAGAGCTACTTTGACTAGATTGCTTTCTGAGATTTGAGATATGTAATGGAGAATTCTTGGATAGTAATAGAGATGGACTTGAAAAAATAAAACTACACCTAAATCTTCTAAGGGCTTCATATATTTAATTTCCTAGAGAATTTGTGTTGTGCAAAGCTAAAAATTTTGTTGTAAAATTCTTGAAGGTGTGGCTCTTAAAGGCATTTAGCTACATGCAAACCTACCCTGATCTCTTGGAAAATGAGTTTACCCAACAACACAATGTTTGATTGCTTGGTAAAATATCTTTTAAATTCATTTTTGGTAATTACCTTAACTAGAAATTAATGAGTGCAAGTGAGATATAGCTTGAAATATCCCTAGCATATTAAACCTTCAAGATGGGAAGCATGGAATTCTATAGACTTTTACAATGCTAACCAAGCTTGGAATATGTACAAGTCTCTTTGCTTCCCTACATTACCTTATATTACATCTCATTCGTTTCTCATTGAAGCATTTAGCAATGATGAAATTAAATCTAAAGTGGTGTATTTAACATAGAGAACAATGCATGAACAAGATATTACAACTTGTAAAAATGGATTTCAATATTTTATAGGAAAATCATCAAGAAGAACTGAAGCAGGTTTTGATTCTATAAGAGTTACATCAGAAAAATGCAATGCAACATCTACAAAAAAAGTGGATGTTATAAGCTTATATTGAAAATGACTATTATACAAAAAGCTAGAGTTTGTATTGTTATGAAATTAAGTTAAACCCATTAATGAGAATAGAGATTATTTGTTGGAGCTTAAGGAGTTGTTATCTCCAATATAAGTAGAGATTGCTATTTCTATGGGCAACAATGGTTAGCACCAAATTGAAATGAAAGATTATTTCCTCCTCTACTAACCTTTTAATGCTCACATGAAGCTCATACCAAATGTAGTAATGGAAGCTAAGGTGTAATGGATACAACTTCTTCAACTACTCTTTTGAAAAAATTGGTAATGGTTACAACTTACTACTTCTCATGCTTTTCCAGCATATTAGTAATGGGTTAAAGAATAACTCTGAAAATTGCTAAATAGAATGAAGGTTATAAATTGAACCTATTTGGCTTAGCTTGTGTAATTCTAGGTTTATTGTTGTGCTTAAGCTAGAATTTTTTCTTTTGTGCTTCTCCTCTTCTTCTCTCTTTATTTCCTTTCTATAAAAGCTATTTTTCTTTTCTCATGAAGCTTGATAACTCTTGAGTATCTATGTTTAGACAAGGTAGTGTATTTACATCTTTCTCTATACCATGAAGGAAGATTTCTATGACTTTGAGCTTGGTGGTTGTGCTTAGTCTAGGGTTGCAAATGAAGCCTTGTAAATTTCTTTTAATTAATAGAATTACTTTACCTCCTTAAAATCTAGGGAGACTTTTATGGTGGATGTAGATTAGAAAATATAGTAGCTAAACCACCTTAAAACCTTGGTGTCTATCTACTCTTTTCTACATATGTACTACTCTAACTCATTAGCACCCCCCTTTCCCCTCACACACACACACACACTCACTCACACACAGACACACAGACACACACACATACTCTCTCTTTCTTCCCCTTCCCTTTTGCAATGCCTCTCGCTTTATGTAGGAAATAATAATTGGTATCAGAGCTTGATCAACATCTTTTGACATAATAGTCTGTGTTGCATTTATTCATCATAAACAACATAGAATCAAGGATTTTCATCTAACAAAGCTCCATGGTTTGATCTCAAATTATCCTTTATGGAAGTTCAAGATGAAGACATATCCTCTGACTCATGGTGGTGATGTCTAGAAAGTAGTTAGTATATGGACCAACAATGTTGTACATGATGCCTATGCTATAAATTCCTTGTTTTGTGGCTTGAATAGAGCAACATGTATGAAGATTATGCACTTCAATCAACCAAATAAATGTGGGAGCATCTTGAAGCTAGTTATGAAGAAGATGATAAAGTAAAGAAGTCTAAAATTTTAATTGTGAGAGCATGTTTTAATGCTTTGAGGATAGAAGAGAATGAAAATATCAACATTTTCTTTAGCCAAGTAGATGAAATTATTAGTGAGATGACTATGCTTGGTAAGACATGTCTAACGATATAATCTACTAATTTTTTTTTTGTTTTACCCAATAGATTTGAAGCAAAGGTCTCATCCATAAAAGTATCAAAGGATCTTTCTAGATTAATAATACATAAGATCTATAATATTTCTTTAGCCTTTGAAATGAGGAAAGAAGGAACTAGTATTTCCAACAAACAAGAGCAAATTACCTTAAGAGCTAAAGTTGAAAAAATGATGAATATAAGAAGGAATCATCAACATCAAGTTTTGGTTCTAATAAAAAACTCGCTAATCTTACCAGAAATATTAGAGGATTCTAAAAAAATTAAGGCTTGTAAGAAGCTAAGAAAGTCATTTTCTTATTATTATTGTGATTAGATAGGTCATATGATTGTTGAGTATCCAAACATGAAGATAGATGGTAAAAATAAAAAAAATCAGGTGACCAAATTTAAGCCAAAAAATACTTAGCATAGGTTTCATAAATTAAAATCTCAATTAGTTGAAATATAAAATAAATTAGAGCACTTAGAAATTAGTGCAAAATTGAGAATGTTGAGGAAAATTCTTTTGTCCATTTTTCTTATACTAATATAATAGCTAATGATATTGATATTGTTACATGATACTTATTTTATTTTCTAGACATGATTGAAGATTATGATTTAGATGATGTTTTTCAAAGCTTTATTTATAGTAACCTAAATGAATAAGAAGTTCATAGCACTCTTGAAACATTAGGATTAAGCGAAGATGAAGATGGACTTGACTCATTAGACACAACTAAAACCAAATATGAAGAAGTTGAGAACATCAATGTAAAAGGGCTAATGGAACAACTGGAGATGGTGGTCAAAGTTAATGAAATATTGAATAAAATTTTAAAAGAAAGAAATGAAAGAATCAATATTTATAAGATTAAGCTTGAATTAGCTAAACCAAAAAAATTTAAAGCTAAAAGAGAAGCTATTATTATTGAAGAAGGAAATGCAAGGTAAGGCTATTGATGAGAAATTGAGGTATCCCAACACTCTACTATAAAATTCATGAGTGCATACACATGATCATATTGTAATCTATGGATGGACATTGTAATTATGCTAGGAGTTGATGTCAAGTTCATGATCATTATCTTCCTACTTTGAGTTAGTGAAGTTCAAGTTTATGGTTTAATTCTCAGTAAGGTACATGATAGGTTGATGTTGTAGGGCTCTTAAATGAGATTCAAATCTAAGTAATCATGGAAATGTAAATCTATTCTATCCTAATAGTGAGATGTATTCATTCTTAGTTTATCGATCATGTATTGAACTCATGTAGTTATCATTGGGATTACCAGGTGGAATTATTGTTAAGCGAATCAAGCAATGCCACTACTGGGTTACTAGATAACTATACTTAACACTCGAAACCAGTCATATCTATTCCTCTTACTAATAACATGTAAAGGGATGTACTTCAAAATGTAAAGTGTTAGCTAAGGAAATTAAGAAAGTATTCAAAGTAAACAATAAAGAAAAATAAGAAATGCTACAATGATGAGAAACATCTTTGATCTTTATTATTGTACATAAACTATGCCCATTTACAATTTACTCGATTAAATATGTTGGTCAACTACTTAATACCACATTGTGGGCATTTACTCTATTACTAAAACTATAAAAAAATTGCAAGAATCTAGCTAAGGATTGGAATCAAAAGTTGTTATTTGTGTACTCAAGTGTTAGTGTTTATTGGGCTGCATAGATTTCAAAAAATCACATCAATGATAACATAGGATGAGCTATGCTATCATAGCTATGATATCATAATGGTGAAAAAATTGGTTTTATCATACCCCCACGATTGAGTAGAAGTTTAACCTTGAGTGAAAAAAATGAGGATAAAGTCCTTTACAAAATTAGGAGGTAGACTTAACTTAACATGACTTAACTATTTACATGACTCTAAATGTGACATTAGTGTTTTTTTATAAAAAAACATAGTTCAAAATTTTCAAAACAAGACAAAATAAAACAAAACAAAAATTAAAGTAGCATGATGTAGCCTTAAGTTCTCGATGGTGGAAGCTCTTCAATTGGCTTCTTCAAATTGTCATTAGGATTCTGAAATTGATATCTATTAAGAAGTACCTAAAGTTTTTCCTCTTCCATCTTGGGATCCTATACCATCCATGTTGATTATGTAATGTTTGATGGAGTCAATATATCCCATGAGCATGATAGTTGTAGGAACATTTTGTTTACTTTTACATACCATGATGTAAACTATCACTGCTCTTCCTCAAAATTCCTAGCCACCTTCTCAATTGCTGATAATCTAACATTCTGAGCACTAGATTCACTACTACATCTTTCTATCCTTAGTACCTAACTTTTGTAATCTCAAGTTCTAATTTTGGCACATGTAATTTCTACAAGGCATCTTTTCTATCAACAAACTCTTTCTAGTACATGACATCCATAGCTATTACTTATTACTCAAGCTCATTCCTAGGTTGTTCAACTATCAACATGGCCAAGCTAGCATATCAGAGATTTGCTAATCCCATGTATTCTATGAGATCTTTAATTTAAAATTCTTTATTCTTGATCTCAACTTGGTAGATGTGGGCTAAGCTATCTAGGATGGATTACCAATCTAGAGTCTGAGCAGTAATGGAATTGATTTTTTCTTTTGCCATATGGATTTTTTTCTCATTTATTTTCTTGTACATTCCTACTTGATCTCTAAAGTGATCATTGAGCTTTTTATGTCTCTTATCATTGTTCTACCATGTGCTTATCTCAATAGCTAATTTCTGTTTGATGGAACATACTTCCTCCATTGATAGGATTCAATTCTCACAAGTTAATCTACTCATATCCTGAATGATGTGAATGAGTTGTTCTCTCAACTAATGAATGCTTTCTTTGAGAACATTCTTTTGTATTTCAACATTAGTCAACCAAGTGTTATTTATAAGGAGCATCTTATTTTCCTCTTCTAGGTAGTGAGAGCTTTAGTCTATGCATATGTCTAGGCTTCAGCAACTAATGCATTCCACACTAATTTGTTTCTTTCCATCTCCACTTGGACATTGCAGGCAATGAGCTACCTTACTTGATCAATTCTGTACTTCTTAAACTAACCTGGGGCTATAAAATATGCAAGATCTCTTAATTCTTCTCTGAGAGCTGCTAATTGATCTTGGAGTCTCCACACTTCACTCTTAGCATGTTCTAGCCTCATTTTAGCCATCACTAGATTTTCCTTTATGGCTATCAAATCATATTGTACTATAGTAATATCACTGGAAATATCAAAAAGAATTTTTCATAACCTGGCTTGTCTACAAAAGTTTCTCAAGAATGTCCTAATATTTAGCAGGAGTCATCAAGGTACTAGCTAGCATTTGGACATCTTTAGCTCTAGAGAAATTAGCTTGTGACACAATGGGAACATTAAAAGGTTTCTTGATATAATTGGTTATTACTTCAGCTACTCCTACTATATCCTAGTGTTGCATGACCATAACTATGGCACCTTTATTAGTTTCTAGCATTACTTAGAATGATGTAACATTCCCTAAACTTAATTGTGCCTAGTATTCCTCTCCTTCTATCTATAATGATACCTACCCACCAGTAGGATCTGTGGAAACTATGGACCTTACCAAGCTTTCTTTAACTTTGTAAAGATTGAAGTGATCCCTTGCTCCCCAGCTGATAATATCTATGATTTGACACAAATTTCTCATTGATTGAAGTTAGTATTATGGAGGTGATGGATCTTATTATTCTTATCTATCTCTAATAGATGTTGAACCATTGGGTCCTACCTATTGTTGTTGACTAGTAGCTAGAATGTTACTGGTAGGTGTTGAACTTGAAGCTCCTTCAGTGCCTATTAGCTTTTCTAGCTATTCTTACTTGAGCAGCACTAGCTTGGACATTCTAATGTAGGAAGTGTTTTGGCCTTTTCATAGAACATCATTAGTGTAACCTAGGACACCTACTTTCTTACAAAGCTTCTTGATCAAGTAAGGGAATGGTAGTGTTGGCTTCCCTACCTTCTTCTCTTTGAACCATCTATGAATCTCTAAAAAGATTAGATGCATAATGTTGATGTTGAACGTGTCAATTAGTATCACACTCCCTTGGGCTATGTATGTGGAGATTCTATTGAGCCTCTTAGTTGAAAATAAGTGGTAAGTCCCAATCTTGAAATAATTTTTTTCTTATGTAGTGAGTTCACTATAATCTTTGTATTCTTTGTCATAGGTCCTTTGTAGCCACAATTTCATAACATCTGTGTCTAACCTTGTAGAGATTTGTGCAACATTGGCTTCTTCATTTGGAATATTAAAGGACTTAGCAATTACCTCAACTGAATATGGTACTAAGACCCCTTCTATTTTCACTATTGCATCATCTTTCTTATTTCTCCAAAATTGATAGACTTCCCCTAAATACCATTTTGCATTGCTGGATAATGTTGGCCATAGTGGAGAGGGATGGAGTCACATTCTTATAGCTTCTACAACAAACTCCATTAATGGAAAAAAATTTAGTTCCATAATGATTTTGGACATGATGAACTTTTCCTAGATGGCCTATAGATAATTCGCAGATAGCATGAGATGTTGTCCTTATTCAGGTGGTGGTGGTACCTTTGCTTCTAATTGTGCTGCTTGTTCAATGGTAGGAGTCTATTGAAGAATGCTGAATGATTGAGCCTCTTACTCAACATGTTTAGCTTGTGAAGTTTATTCTTCTGCTTGGCCTCTTTCATAGCCTCTCAATCTTTTTCTACTTGGCTATGAAGGTACTTCAGCTACTAGTCTCTTTGGGACCATCTACAATCATTAGAAGTTTAAGATTGCCAAAGTGTTTAAAATGGTTCTTAATAGTTCATGATCCTTCTAGTACTCTTGGTTTGATTAGGTTCTTAGCTTTTCCTATTAGCTATGATCTTTATTATGATTGTAGTGTTGGAAAAATTCAAAAGAAATCCCCTAAGTATTATAGATTTAATTATTATGACATTTCACAATTATTGTTTTCTTATTTATTACATCCTTAGATGGTTGGTATGGTTAGTTAGGAGAATTAATTAAGTTCTTTGGTTTACAATTGGTTAGTTAGTTATAATTTTCTTATTATTCTCTTATATTTACCCTTTATAGTGTCCTCTAGGTGTTAGGAAATTTTGGCTCAAATATCTAGATGTATGCACAATAGATCCCCCTCCCTCACAACTAAGTTTAACACATGGATCAATAAGAATTTTGCAAATTGGAGTTGTAGTAAGGAAGTTATGGCATTTAGAAGTTTTCTTATCAAAGGTTAGAAAAATTGTAAAAACTCCTTTTACTTTGAAATGGTAGAATGAAAAATTTCTAACTCATGCATGTATATATACTATTTTTATGTGCACAACATCATAGCTATGATGTTGTAGGGCATATGACATCATGGTTACGATGTTGCCTTGGAAAAAATTGAGTCAATTGATGATTTGGAAGAAATAAAAGTTGCCTAAAAGGTCATGGATCATAGATGATGCTTGAAATTTAAAACTTGATGTTTGAAAGGCATAAGGAAGGAAACTCGAGTAATGAAAGTTTATTGGATGTATATGACATGAATTGAAGATTCTTAGTAGATGGAAAAATTATAAAACTTTGTGGGAAGTGTTCTTTGAGTACTAAAGTGTTTGAGAGATATAAGATGATATGGAATTGCTCGTCAAGTATGAGGTACAAAAGTTATACAAGTGGATCCCCTCCAAAGTAGGCTTCATCCCGTAGCACACTTGTATAACCATTCCTAAAAGTGTTTGTAGGATCTCAAGAAGTTCAATGTAAGACATACCTATCTAGCAGAACACACATGTTGATTCCAAGAATAGGAAAAAGTACTTTAGCATCCTAAGAAATTTCCATCCTAAGTGAGTTAGAAATTTCCATACTAGCTCACTTATTAACTCCCATCCTAAGAAAAAAACTATCATAAACAATTATAAACCTTTAAATTAGAAACTAAAAAAGTTGAAAAATACTTATTAATCCCTATGTTAGCACAAGGTATCTCCTCCATGACTAAACTCATGGGAGAGTTTTCAAAAAATGGACCTTAAATCCCTTAGATCATACACTCTATGTTTCTTATCTATCATCCTTAGTGATTTATATTTTCATTTATTATCCCATGTGACATTGATGATAATTAAATTTTGATCTTCTAAGGACATATATCCCATTAGAATTTATGATCTCTCCAATTCAAAAGATCTATCTATATTTTCTAGTTTATTCTTAAATTTGAATTTTAAGTCCTGATTTCTACTATTTGTTAGTGTATGATTATGGTTTATTATTTCCTTTGGTGAAATCTTAGTTTGGATAATTTTCTTAGGATGGGAGTTAATAAGTGAGTTAGAAATTTCCATGCATGTCTTGGATAGTTTTATGTTCTTAGTCTTCGACCATTGGGTATCTGTTGGTTTAGTGGCCCATGTTTCTTTTTGTTCACACAATTGTTTCTCATATCTATTATGGGCTAATGTAAGGACTGTGTTGATGTTCTAAAGTTTCAATTCACAACTGCACCCTTTATTATCATTAGTAATGCATGGAATTCTTTGTGTATGTATGGCTCCTTGCTCATCTTCCTTAGAGATTTCCATAGATCAATCTCTCATTTCTACTTTAGCATCTATTGTGCTAAGCCATGCTCTTCCCATAATGATAGGAAATTTCTTGTTATCATTATTCACATCAATCACTAAGAAATCTGCTAGATAACACTAGCCATTGATAGTGGTCACTACATTTTCTATCTATCCCAAAGGAATGGTGATAAACTAGTCTACTAGCTTTAGCCTTATGTTGAACTTCTTTAGGAGCAGTAGGTTCCATGCATTGTATGTTTCTTAGGATATCAAGTTTACTCCAAAACCTAAGTCTAGTAGAGCCCTACATGATGAATTTTTAGTGATTTGTAGATAAATCAGAAAAATTATTAGATCTATTATTTTCTTAGGAAGCATTCTTACTTTTATCTAGTTTGATACTACTTTAGTTAACATGACAATTGTAATCTTTTGATTTACTTGTTGTAATAGCATAGTGTTTGTAGGAGGATCTATTATATAAGAAACATGATTAGATGAAGTCCTTGCTCTACTAGCTTTTTCTAAACTTGTCTTGAAGAAAGGACATTTCCTAGATTTTTCTTTAGTATTGTTGGTATGATCCTCTATTTGTATATTTACTACCCTTGTAGCACTTTTCTACTATGGTTGTAATAGTAGTTCTCCTTGCATGATTAGTCATGGCACTAGTAGTAAGGAATTGGAAGGTTGGTTTGATGGACTAGTCGTTGGTTAATGTGCATAGAGATTGGAATTCATCCTTGGAGTGGTAGGTTTGTAATATTCGTGTGGATAATAATGATAAGAAGTGTGAATTGAAGCATTCCCTAGAGAGATTTGACATTGTACATAATATCCATAAGGATTTAGTTGTGTATATGAATATTGTTGCCTTGGTGATGGTATTGCCCATGCATGTGGCTATTTCCACTACTATTGGTATTTCTCTTGTAGTTGAGGGTAAGCTTCACTTGGATAGTATGTTGGTTGAAAAGGTTTCTTAAGATTACCTTGAGGATAAGGTAACCATCTTAGCATTTTCTTTTTGATGAAACTTGGGTTAACTATGTATGTCCTAGACTCTTACAAGTGGGCCATAATAGGGCAACATTCCTTAGGATGCTCATACTAGCATACCTTGCATCCTTCCTATTCTTTTGAACTAGAGTTAATGCACTTTGATGAGTCACCATTTTAGTTGACTGTGATATCGCATACACGATATTGCATCCTGTCTTCTCATCTATAAATAAGAGGTAGATAGATCTGATAGGAGTTTTTTTTAGTTCTTAGTTTAAGTGTTAAGTTTTAAGTAGTTCTTCGCTCAACCATTCTCTCCTAGTTTATGCCCGTAGTGTGGTGATTGTAATTGTACAAAATTCTTATTTGAGTGTTACGTACTTGGACATGCACATGACCGGAAATAAAGATCGAGATTACTTCATCATTGCAGCATTCACTTAGTTTAATTATTTACTTAATTGTTATTTACTGCTTTCTTAGTTAATATCTCTTCATCCTAAACTCCTGTTAAATGCGAAATGAGTACGACTTGATCATGAGAATTTAAGTGTGACTACTTGGTAACCCAGTAGCGTACCTAGGATCTATGCTTGGTAATCCTAGTGGTAGTCATGCACGAGGTCCAAGGTGTGTACGGATGATTGAGGAATGGATACTCATCGTACTTAGGCTAGCTTAGATTCTCTCTCACCCTCTCTCTCTTAGCTTAGTTAATATTATTTACCATCACACCCAGGAGTAGCGTTAGCATAGGAACACATCATACACCTCACTTTGGACTAAATGATACATGATAAAGTTAACACTAGTCTATATGGGAAGACAACGAATTATGACCTAAGGATAATTTTCTAGATATCACAACTAGTCCATATGTGGAGTTTGACCAGATCGTGCATGAAATGCTTGTATTTGTATGGTTGAGTGTAGGGGTATCTCGCCAGTCATAATTAGTGTCGTTGCCAGGGACAGTGCTAGTTATCTAGATTAGTTATATCATACAAGGTCGTTGTATAGGAATTAATGATATATATTTTAAAAAGAAATAATTATAAAAAGTCACATATAAATTCACACACAATTTCACAACCATGCCTCTCCTACAAGACTACAATAATGCCACACCTAGTGAGGAAATTCATTGGAGAACCAACGAATTATATGACAATGAGGATTGGAGTACGCAACTTGAAGTGGGAGTTTCTTATAAACATAAACGAAGGCAACATCATCCCAACACACAAAAGCATAACTTACTTGATGACGATGAACCCCTACTGGCCACTACAAGCCTAACACAAATACAAGAGGCTATTCAAATCTCATGTAGGCATCATAAAGAGAGCCGCCTACCTAGGCTCTATTTAAACAACTTTCCTAATGTTTTAGGAGGCTATGACTTAGATCTACAACAACATTTACAATCCTTCTACAATGCTTGTGCATGGAAAAACATTGATAACAGTTGTAAATAACTCAAGCTCTTTCCTATGATACTTCTTGGCCAAGCAAAAGTATGGTATAGATCGTTAAAACCAAATTTAATATGACATTGGCTAACAATGGTAGAACTCTTTAACGAAAAATATCAAACCTACGCAAGAGTGTCAACCTTGAGGAAACAAATCAAAGAATGGAAACAAGAACAACATGAACCCTTGGACATGGCCTTAGAAAGATATTATGCACTGTTAAACAATTGTCCAGGCCATGAGTTCTCCAAGGAAAGGCTAATGTACCATATCATTGATTAACTTTGTGTTGAAACAAGAGAGACCCTAGGGATGTATTCCCAAGGTCAACTATATGAACTATGAACCCATCAATTCTAAGAGCTTATTAAGTAGTTAGCAAAAAAAGAAGGAGAAATGGCTAGATGGGAGAGTGTTGAAAAACAACAACAGGAGCAAAATCTCAACTTAACAAAGGTCCATGATCATAAAAAGGAGAAATCAACCTACCACAAGGGGAAAAAATCATCTTTGTCGATACAACCATCATTAGAGGACGTCAAGGCAAAGATCAATAAGATGTTGGAATGGATGCATAAAAAGTGTGGAGAATAAATTAATATTATTAGAGATAGAGTTTTGAAAACCCGAGAAGTGGGAAAAAATATCATTAGACAATCAGGAAGAAGGGATGAAGAAAATAAGAGCTCAACTTCCAATCATACATATGAATGCAACATTTTCCTGTACGATCACCCCAAGGGCTAGTGCCCAATCTTGTTATATTTATATGAGCATTGGGGAAGCACGTTACATCCAGAGTTCATATAGAGATACTATGTTCGATCATAGTGGCAGCAATCCCAGTCCTGGGGGAAGCAACCCCTAAACTGAAGACACCCTTTATATCATCTGAATCCAAGTGCTTACCTAGTCCAACACCTTGTTTCTCCAACTGGGTCAACATACTCTATCTCACCGCATTACCATTCTCCTCAATACTATTAGCCCATGTCCTCAACACAACCACTGCCTTTTGTACCTCACACTTCTCCTAATTTTTAACATTTTCATCCTTTCCCTCCTTCTACATCGCCACCAACTGTTCCTAAGGTATCTACACCACAACAACAACCATCAAACGTTACTTGTGCTACTATTGCCAACAGCAGTGAGAGACCTCAGCAACATCGAAGGTGTCCCTTCTTTAGGAATGACCCTAGGAAGGAACAACACAATTCCAAGGCCACTGCATTCTCCAACTCGGCACAAGTACAACACTGTGGTGCACCCTTATCTTCGAACCCAATGCCTCATGTTACTTCATCAGGGCCACCAATTAACACTCCAACAACCATACGGCCCAATGAACACAAACATGGAGGGCAACATCCCGATCCTTGCATAACATCTTATGGTCTCAATTATCATAGCGGGTCAACTAGTTATCTAGCAAATACATCTTATAAATTACCCCACTATGCTTACTATAATCAGGTGTGTGAACCTCGATGGGGTAAGTATGACCAAGTTTCAATATTTCCAACATGCAATGATTCTGATCTTTCATTTATTAATCCTTGCCATGCTCAACCATTTAGTTATGGAGGATATCCCCGATTTTGATAATAAGAAGGATTAATAAATATTTTTCATTTTCTTTAATTTTACAATTTTTGTTTTCCAATTTTTCATCTTTTAACTTATTGTTTTATATTTTTGTCTTTTTGGTCTTTTTACATTTTTATAAGTAATCTCATCTATGAATAAAACACTCATGTGGCTCGTTGGTTGAGGTGTGTTCTATGTTATCGAGTCTTGAGTGATCAATTATTTGGACAGTGAGCCCATTACACCCACTCATCCACTCTACCAATAAGAGGTTCTGTTCGAGGGTACAGTGATATCCTTGAAATTCTTAAAACTTAAAATTAATTTTGCATTTATTGTACCTAGAATGAAGAAGGATGGATCAAGAGGGAATGATTAGGGTGTGACATCAAGGGGACTTGTGGATTCTCTTTGGTGACGTCTATGGGAGTTATCATGCAACGTGGTTGTACTAAGATCCTTGTAGATTTAACAAAAAATGGGAGTAAGAATAATCAAAAGGGCACTCAAAAATCCAATGCTATTCTAAGGGGTCCAAATGGAAAGACATGCACCCATTCCTGAAGGTTGGAAGCTTCTTTGGATTTAGCAATCGAAGAAAAAAACAACAACAAAACAAAGGAAGTGCCACAAAGCAAAAATCACTCCTCCCTTAAATAAAATGCCAAGTTTTCATACGCCTTGTTGTTCTGGTACTCTCATAGTCACTCATCATGGGATGAAACAATGTAGTGTCACTGATCAGAGGAATGGACTTGGTCCTAATCTTGGAACGACAGGTTAATGACACATTAATCACACTTTACATGTAGGATTCACTATGCCCTAGGTCAGTTACTTCATGTCCCGATCTCTACAACCCCTTCTATACCCCATCTCCTCTTGTTGCTCATGTATTTGTAACTTTTATCTTGTGTAGCATAGAATTTTGACCTCATTCCGATGATACTTACATGTGTGTGTTTTGTGAAACTGGTATGGATTACATTTAACCCTTCTAGTGCCTACAGACATTTTAAGGTGTGGTTACACAAGGGCATTATAGGTTGGAACCTGCTTTGGGGAGGACCCACTTGTGTAATCTTTTCTAATTTTCACTCATAACACAGCTCACACACATAATTTATTACCCTAAGTGAATTTTCCATTATATTCTTTCCCTTATTACTATCCCTCCAAATTCCAACACTCCTATGAACCATCACATGACCTTTTTCTCTCACTTACCATCCGAAGCCTTTATTGATCAATTCCACCCACATATAATTATTCGTGCCTTCACAACTATCTATATTATCCTAGAACCTTTAACACATGCCCAAATGTCCTTAATTTCCATTTGTAATTCCATAAAAACCTTCAAAATTTAGTATTTTTCCCTCAACCTAAACATCGATAGGCCGCGATATCACGTACGCGATGTCACGTATGCGATATTGCATCACATTAAACTATATATACATGCCCCCCCCCCCCCCTTGAAACACTTACCATCATTTTCCACTATTCACACATGGGAGTTTTTCAAATTTTTCTTTATGACCTGCGATTGTGAGACCTTTTCCTTTATACCTATATCTCGCTTGCTGGTATTCTGATTTTCATTCCGTCTGAACCTACTTGAACCCAGAGTGTTCAGCTTAGTTATGGGGGAGGGCCACATGTCAAATAGTGCATAAATTTTTTAGAATTTGTCATTGCCTAAAGGAAATTATCAAGGATAATTAGTTATAATATTAAGGATAATTGTGCCGAAAATAATTTCATCCCTTTAGGTACATTGGGAAACTAAAATTGGAAAGCAACTAAGTAAAAAAGACTCACTATTATAATCTTTCGGGAAACATAACATGAAGATAAAATAAATTAATTAAGACAAGTAGTAAGGTATAACTTAACTTTGGAAACAACCTTACTAATGCTTGGCCCCGTGTGATTGCACATGGCCCCGAAACGTGGACAACAAAAAGGTCCTACTTAAGGTGGAAGTAAACAACCTATGAGAGGTGAAGAAAAAGTCCTTTCTAGACAACATGTAGAGTAGGAGGAACAATCATTTAGCATTCATCAAGAAAACCCTGCTGCTGTACAATTAGAGAAGGTAGAAGGAGGAGTCGCTACAATGCTTGAACAGGGACAACATCTCACATTGCCCTTGGATTGTCTTCAGGCTATCCACGAAAGGTCCACATTCACTGCAGTGATTATGGAATTTAATTTTGATTCTTTTGTAGAGTTTTCTCCTGAGGCTATTAGGGACCACCTGAAAGGGTCTCCCTTATGTCCTATCCTCTCTGCAAGTGGTGCCTGGTACCTAGGGGAAATGTACCAATTCTGGCAAAATAGAGAACAAGGCATCATTGTGAACATTTGTGGTGTGATGACTGATTTCTCTGTGTAGGCCATTTTGGAAGTATTAAACCTTTCGAATATAGGGCCAAAGGTTGCTCAGTTATCTACTCATTCAAACCCTGATGCACGAAGAGTTTTGTTGGAGAGGGCATATTGGAAGGATAAGACATTTGGAGAGTTGACGACGGAAGAGATGATCTATTTCAAAATTGGAACATATCACCTCTTCCCCACGAAGGGTCTAAGAAGGATTTCAACATATGTGGAAAGGGGATGTGCAGTGATGATGGAAAAGGTTAATGCTAACCTACCTCATCTATATTTCATGGAGATCCTGAGGCAGTTTGAAGAACGGAAGACAGAGAAGCTTGCATTATCCTTCCCTTGTCTTATCAGGAAGCTATGCTGACGTGCTGGTATCAGAGGATACACTAATGATGTCCTTTGAAAAGCCCACAATGCTTGATATGCTAAATTGTTAAAGCCACCATCCACAAGGAAAATCACTAGTGAGATGTTGGGACCAGAATAAGAAAAAGAACAGACGATAGGGCCAACTACAATCCAACTTATAGGACCCATCCAACCTCCAATTATGGGACCCAGCCAACAATAGGAAGTAGGGCCTAGCACAAGCTAGGATCAACCACTACTACCGCACGATTATAGACCATCGATGAGCCATCTCAGGGCCATTGCTGAGACAATCAGTTGGGGAAGTCATGATGATGCAAATCTCTTCCGTGTCATCAACGATGCCATACAATCCATAATTTTTTTGGATCATGCAAGGGGTAAACTATCCATCCATACAAGAGGAGGGGAAAATGCTTGGTCACAATAGATCTCAAGAAATGCTGCATCTTTCCAAGTGTAATTAGAAACTAGTAAAGGGGCCACAATGGTGGTCATGCAACACCAAGATGTAGTGGGAGCCACAGAAGTGGTCATAGAACACATTAAAGAATCATTCAATATGCCTGTTGTGCCACCAAAAAATCTTATTGGAGCACAAGATGCTCAAACTTTGGCCAGAACCTCAATGACTCCTGCAGAACATGAGGATGTGCTTGACCGATTGCTACAAATAGGACAAGTAATGACATCCTTATTTTATATCCCTCAATATGTTATAGAAATTCAATTAGACCTCATTTCCACGAAGGGGAAGCTTGTCTTGATAGAGGTGAGGGTCGAGCATGCTGAACTAGAGGTGCAAAAATTGCAAGAAAAGCTCATGGCCCTACAAGTAGCATAATCGAACCCTTTGCAATTTGTTCCTATAGACCAGCTAGATAGTTTTAAAACTGAGCAACTGACCAAGCTATTAATAGAGAATAAGAAGGTGGAAGAAGAAAAAGAGAAGGCAGTTTGGGATGCCTCTGTAGCATAGGCACAAACTTATGCGCATACCAAGGCACTCAAGGCCTTACAAGAGGAAAACATGCAGCTTATTGCCAACAACATTTAGTTGACCTCTGTGGAAAAGAAAAATAATGTTCTTGAAGAACATTTTCACTAGTTGCGAGAAAAATTCATCCAAGTAAACCAAGACATGAGCCGTTTAGCTAGGGAAAATCAAACCCCTTAATGGAGGAGGTATGCGCCATCCGCCAAAAGATGGCTATCAAAATTAGCACATGGAAAAATGAGGCTAAGTGACATGAACAGCTAAAGGAGCACTTATGGTATTAGGTGGGGATGTACAAATAGATCATCAAGAAGGAGATCCATATGGCCAAGGCCCACATCAATGCTATTAGTGCTCAACACATTGACTGGTGGGCCACATTGGACACATATGCCTTTGCCCACTAGGTGGAAGTTAAAAACTGGGACCTACAGATCCAGGATCATACAGAATACATGGAGTTTGCAAACCTGTGATATGCCAACCTTGCCATCTTAATAGTAAGGTGCCTGAGAACAGAGCTTGAATAACAAGTAGCTACCACCTACAGCAAATATGAAATAGAATTTGTAGAACGCAAAAATATATTACAAAAACTGGAGATTGCAAATTCTAAACTTGAGGTGGTTAAGGAAATCTACCAGGGGCAAAAAGGTGTCGCAATAGAATTGGCTCAATGGCTTGTAGATTTCCAGGAATACAGAGACAAAGCCAAAGCCTATGAGGAGGAACGATGGGTGTTTGCAGCCTGGTATGTCAAGGAAAATCAAATGTTTCCACAACTACCCTACCCATGGGAGGTGCCAACTCCATCAAACATTGGAACATTAGCATGGATGGCACAAGATCCCTAGACCAAAGAGGAGAAACTCCAAGCCATACTTCAACACCATCAAGTCCCAAGACCTAGAGCATAAGACAAGGGAAAAGCACCCATGGAGGAGCCACCGCCACCAGTAACTACATGAGTTCCATCAATTTTGTAGCTATAGGATTTTCTTTCACATTCTATGTGTCGTGTCTCAATTTTTTTTTTGATTCCACACTATAGCATGAACCCACTCTTACCATTCAATAATCCCATACTTATCCACTGTGTAATCAATGGAACTTGTTCTCACTGTAACTTGAGGATGAGTTTTCATTCAATCGTGGGGGTATGATGAGTCGCCATTTTAGTTGACCGCAATATCGCAACCTATCTTCTCATCTATAAATAAGAGATAGATAGATCCGATAGGATTTTTTTTCAGTTCTTAGTTTAAGTGTTAAGTTTTAAGTAGTTCTTCTCTCAAGCCTTATCTCCTAGTGTATGCCCATAGTGTGGTGATTGTAATTGTACGACATCCTTATTCGAGTGTGAAGTACTTGGACACACACATGAATAGAAATAAAGATCAAATTTACCTCATCATTGCAGCATTCACTTAGTTTAATTATTTACTTAATTTTTATTTACTGCTTTCTTAGTGATGAGATGTGATATCGCATCCCCTGAGATATCGTGTACACGATATCGCGGTTCGCTGCCAAATCTATAAATAAGAGGTGGAACTCCCCTCATTTCTCATCCTAGGCTAGAAGTAGCGAAGCTCTGGCGGATTGATCACCCCAGAGATAGAATATATTTCATGTGCCCGCAGTAGGAGTCCCCCAAGTGAACGGTTCTTTATTCGAGCAGCTTTGTACCTGAACGCAAGTTGTGTACGGCAATAAAGATGAGCTTTGTGGATAAACCTTGCAATACATGGATAGGTTTATTTAATGTTATTTATTGCTTTCCTAGTAATGCGTCATGAGTACGACTTGGTTACGAGCATTGACGAATGTGTACGGCTAGCCAAGGAATCAGCTACTCATTGCGATTAGATTCTCTCACCCTTATCTCCTAGAACGTGGGATGAGTATGACTTGATTACGACCATCTACGGATGTGAAAGATTAGTCAAGGAATCGGCTGCTCATCACACTTAGGCTAGTTAGGTGCCTCAGTACGATCGCTTCGAGCACGTGCGTTATGTGTGGTAATCCCAGTAACGATTAGCGTTTGGTAGCCACAGTTGCATAGTTCAGGGTGTGTACAGAAAGTGGGAACGGATGTTGACACTAGGACTTAGTGTTGTAGTTAGAGTTAGTTTTAGTCTCTCAACTCTTCACCCTTTATCATAGGAGATAAAATCATAAAAGACCAAAAAATTCATATACCTCGGACTTACTTAACCATACACTGTGACAACAACAAGTAAGTCTAGGAAGACAACGATTAATTAACCCCAAGTGTTTCTTGCAGTGTTTAGGCATTTAGTCTATGGAGTTCGACTGAATTGTGCATGCTATGCTTGTTTTGTATGGTTGAGTGTAGGGGTACCTCGCCACTCATCACTTAGTTAATATCTCTTCACCCTAAACTCCTGTTAAACAGGGAATGAGTATGACTTGATCACGAGCATTTAAGTATGAATACTTGGTAACCTAGTAGTGTACTTAGGATCTACGCTTGGTGATCCCAGTGGTAGTCTTGCATGATGTCCAAGGTGTGTATTGATGATTGAGGAATAAATACTCATCGCACTTATGCTAGCTTAGATTCTCTCTTACCCTCTCTCTCTTAGCTTAGTTAATATTATTTACCATCACACCCAGGAGTAGCATTAGCATAGGAACACATCATACACCTCACTCTGGACCAAACCATATGTGACAAAGTTAACACTAGTCTAGATGGGAAGACAACGAACTGTGACCTAAGGATAACTGTCTAGATACCACAACTAGTTTGTCTGCAGAGTTCGACCGAATCTTGCATGAAATTTTTATATTCATATGGTTGAGTATAGGGGTATCTCACCACTTATCACACTTCTTAACTGAAGAAAATTTTCCTTTCTATGTATAGTCTTCTTGTCCATAGTTTCTTCTTCTTATACTTATCCTTATTAAAGGCTTGTTCAGTTCTTTCTTATTTGATCTTAAGAGTTGTAGAGAACTTTTCATTCATCAAGTCTCATATTTTCTCTACCTTAGTCACTATATCATTAATGAATTTTTGGATTGGTAACTCTTTTTTCTAGATGACATATTCCAAGGTTTCTTCTTCCTACTTGTGAGACATTTGAACATCTCATTTTCTAATTAATGAATCCTGGTTATATTCTTTAGTTGATTCTTTCTTCTTTAACTTTCTTTCCTCTTTTTCCACTTAGTCTATTAACCTTTGAATTTGATGGATGGTCATCTCTAATTGTCTTCGTTGGGCATAGACCCCAAGGGTTTCTCTAGTTTTATTTCTTAATCCATCAATGATGTGTCTGAGCTATTCCCTTTGTGAGAATTCATGGCCTAGGCATCTATGTAGTAGGGAATAATATCTATCGATTGTTGTAATAAGGAATTCATGTGTCCCTTACTTCCATCCCTCAATTTCTTTTCTAAGGTTAGACACTCTTGAATAAGTATAAAATTTGACATTAAAAAGCTCAATCATGGTATTCCATCTCCTAATTGATTCTAGCTCCAGTGATTTGTACTAGCTCTCTACCTCTTTGATGAGTGTCCTAGGAAACAACTTAAGCTTTTACCAATCACTTTTAATATTATAAATAGTATAAGTATCATGGAATGCTTGAAGGTAGTATTGTGGATCTACATTATATTTGCCTTCAAATTTAATAATGTTATTCATATCTAGTCACTTGATGTGATTATCTCTGATGTCTCCTATTGGAATATATATTGCTTCCTTGATATTCATCACATCGCAAATAGCTAGTGGGGGTTCTTCATGGTCATGGTTTCATACGCTCTATTGTAGTGATGTTCCCTTTGATGCCCTATGCTTGTCTCTTTTTGGTTTCTACTCATCCTCTCCTTCATTAGGATAACTTCAATGATATTCATGTCTATCATTAGCTTGACATATTTTCCTATCGTAATCTCTAAGTCTTCATTCCCTTCTATTAGAGTCCACTAATAATCATGAAGAGTAAGATGAAGTAGTTGTAGAACAATGCTGGTGGGTTCTCCTTCTATGATTTTGGAATTCATCCTTTTGTGATTTTGCAAAAGCTCTAGGCCTTATGCCATACCTATGTTTAGAGTCTCTTGCTTCTCTTCTTAGTGTCCCTATAAGGGGAAAATGCAATTGTACCTTGAAAAGTTCTTCTAGACAAATAATAGGCATTTGTAATCGAGCTTCATGTTTGTGGTGGTTTTTTCTATTAAGATTGCATCATCATTAATTTCCTCTAGGAAAACATTTGGATTTATTTTATTTCCTTTTCTATTTTCATCCCTTGTCTCCATAGTATAATCTCTTTGTAATTGCACATTTTTGGGTTGATATAGCCTATTCATATGTTTGGTCACATGATATCCTTCCTATGCAGGACTTATGTTCATCCCCATTAAGACTACCTAAAGCATTGATGGTGTTGAATGCTCTAGAAGTAAAACAATGTTTCTCAAGAAGTCCTTCCATCTTAACTACTTATTGTAGTGAAAGATGAATGTAAAATTAGAATAATATGGATCGCTATAAGTGTATGGGATCCTTTTTGCATAGGCATACTCTAGTCTTCATCATTGTGTATTCTGTCATTACTCTTTTGTAGCTCTTTGGTAGGTGATAACTTCTCTTTTAAGTGTTGAAGCCATATTTTGTATTTAATACCTAGTTGTGTGTGCATTGTTAGAATTGATTAAGAATATAAAAGATAAACTTTGTGGTTCTTAATACAACAAACTTTATAAGATCATACTCAACACACATTGACACATCCATGACAATGACATCAATGATGAGTAGTTGAGGTACCGCAACACTCTAATCCATGGATGGATAATGTAATTATGCTAGGAATTGATGTTAAGTTTGTGATCATTGTCTTTCCACTTCAAGTTAGTGGATTTCAAGTGTATGGTTTAACTCTTAGTCAAGTATATGATAGGTTGATGTTGTAGGGTTCTTAATGCTCCTAGTAGTACACATAATTGGAATGAGATTAAAATCTAAGTCTAAGTAATAATAGGAATGTAAATCTATACTATCCTAATAGTGATAGGTAACTATTTTTGTTTTACCAATCATGTCTTGGACTTATGTAGTTATCATTAAGATTACCAAGTAGAATTACCACTCAATGAATCAAGCAATGCCACTATTGGATTGTTAGATAACTATACTTAATGCTCAAAACTAGTTGTACTCATTCTACTTGCTAATAACATGTAAAGAAAACCGCTTGAAAATGTAAAGTGTTAACTAAGGAAAGTAAGAAATTATTCTAAGTAAAACGTAAGAAAAAAACTAAGGGATGCTACAATGATGAGAAATAGCTTTGATCCTTATAATCACACATAAATTGTATCCAAGTACAATTTACTCAAATAAAGATGCCAGTCAACTACTTGACATCATACTATAACCATTCACTCTATTACTAAAACTATGAGAAAAAACTATAAGAATTTGGCTAAGGGTTGGAAACAAAAGTTTTCATTTGTGTACCCAAGTGTTGGTATTTAAAGGGCTGCATAGATCTTGAGACATCACATCAACAATGACATAGGATGAGCTACAATATTGCAATGGAAAAAAAATTGGTTTTATCAACTACTCAAGTCACATTTGATTTATTCAATAGGTTTGCTCATAGCTCAAAACAACTCAAGGATATTATCAATAATAAATGGCTAGGTGATGAAAAGAGGGGTCTTGGCTATGAGTTTGAATCCTCAAAAATATTATCTTTAATAAAAGTATTATTCCAAAAGATAAATGTCTAAGAATGACCTCAACAGTCACCAACCATCAACTCATAAATAGGTAAGGGAATTTTTCCTACTCCAAGAATTCCAAGCATTAGATATGGTCCGAAAAAAATAACTAATTTCTTCCAAGGATATTATTTTAATTATGGAAAGCTAGTCCATAAAGTAAGAAATTATAGAACTAGTAACTTTTCTTGTTATAAATCTATGTGTTATTTCCATGCTTCTAAGCATCTTTCAAGAAATAACTGAATAGGAAAATAAGTTTGAAGATCAATCAATACAAGAACTCTCCTTGTACAATTAGCCTTAATGATCTCTTCTAGCTTAGAGACATGGTTTCTTGATATAAGGTGCTCTTAACATATGGTTATTAACAAATCAAAATTCAACATACTAAAACCCTTTAACAAAAGGAAAGTAAGTTTCAGTGACAAGGTAAAGTTATGGTAAGAGGTATTGGCTTAGTTAAAATTCATGATAATTTTCTTAAAGTTCATAATGTTTATTTTGTTGATTATTTACATTATAGCTTATTATGCTTAGGATAATTTTGAAGAAAAGGTTATGATATCTATTTCATAACTAAGAAATGCATATTAGAGAATAAAGAAAAGGATTTTAGAGCTTATGTTACTCAAGTAAGAAATAATTTATATTTTATAAATGGATAGCCTCAATGTATAACTCTTATATCTAAGATAAGTAGCAATAGGTTATGGCACAAAAGATTAGAATACTTAAGCTTAGGAAGCATACAAGCTCTTATCAAGGCTCAAAGTGTTAAAGGCATTCCTTAGGTAAGTTATTTGGAAGAGGTATGTTTTACATGTCAACATGATGAGCAAACTAAAGTTGCCTTTAAGCCAGTAAACTTTCATTGGAAAAATAAACTTGAATTACTACATATGGATATCTATGATCCTTTTGACATTGCTAGTTTTGATGGCAATAAACATTTCTTTCATATTGTTGATGATTATACTAGGTTTTCATGGCTAACATGTATTGAGAAAAAGTCTAATGTATTTAAGCATTTTAAGGTATTTAAAAGTATAGTTGAATCCAAAATAGGGCTTAAAATCAAAGCTATTAAGACTAACAGTGGAGGCAATTTTACCTCATATGAAATTTATGAGATATGCAAAGATTTAGGTATCAAGATATAGTTCTCATCAGCTAGAACACCTAAGAAAAATGATGTTGTAGAGTAGAAAAATAAAACTATACTTAAAATTATTCAATTAATGATGAAGGAGAAGAATATACCAAAGTACCTATGAAAGGTAGCCGAAAAAACTATGTATATCATCAATAGTTATTTAGTAAGAGCTAATAATGGTAAGACTCTTTATCAAATGTGGTTTGATAAAATGGGTAATGTTCAATATTTTAAAATTCTTGGTAGTAAATGCTTTATTAAGAATCAAAATTATGTTCACAAACTTGATTGTCATTATAAAGATGGGCTTTTTATTGGATATTCTAGTCATTCAAAAGCTTATCATTGCTTAAATTTAAAAATATTAAAGATTATTGAAACACCTCATGTTAAAATTGATGAATTATTAGAAGATACTAATAATATGGTCAAGAAAGATATGAATGCAAATGAAGAAGATAATGATGATGCCATTTTGACATCTAAATAATCTAATGAGATTGATGAAGAACAGCTAGTCTCAATGGATGAGGCAAAAATAGAACAAGAGAATACACCTAATGATAGCTTGAGGAGAAGAATATAGAGGTTCAAATCCATGGTAGATATCCTTAAGAAATCTCTTAGACAAAAGAAAAGGAGTAATAGAGCTAAAATAATGAATCATGACTTATTAGTATATTATCTTACTTTTTTCATTTCTCTAACAATTAGGGAAGCTCTTGGGAGTGAGGATTGGAAGAATGTCATGGATGAAGAGATGAAGCAAATTATATAAAACAATACTTTAAAGATTGTCCCATAGCTCAAAGGAGATAATGTCATTGGAACTAAGTGAGTCTTTATAAAAAAAATTGAATGAGCATGGTGAAATAGCTCAAAATAAGACAATATTAGTAGCAAAAGGATTTTATTAGATAAAAAGACTTAATTATCAAGATACATTTGCTCCAATTGCAAGATTAGAATCTATTAAAATGCTTTAGCACTTGTAGATTATCAAGGATTTAAGCTTTATCAAATGGAGTAAAGCTAGCATTTCTAAATGAAGAAATAAAAGAGATAATAGATATATAGAACAACCAAAAGGATTTATTGACCCTAAAAAGCCAAATCATGTATATCAACTACATAAAGCTTTATATGGCTTAAAACAATCCCATGAGATATGGTATACTAAAATTGATTCATATTTAGCTGAAAATAAATACTTAAAAGATCCTCTATATAGTACATTTTATATTAAGAAAAATAATATAGGGTTTATAGTTGCTCAAATTTATATTGATGATATAATAGTTGGAGAAGCAAGCTCAAGTTTAGGGCAAGAATTTGTTGAAGCTATGAAATTAAATTTTGAAATGTCCATGATAGGAAAGCTATCTCATTTTCTAAGTTTACATATTCAACAACTTAGAAATTGAACCTTTATTTCATAGACAAAATATGTTCAATAGATGCTCAAGTGTTTTGACATGATGGAAGCTAAAAATTATGCAACTTCTCTTGGCACAAATGTACACCCCTACAAGGATGAAGATGGAAAGAACATTAATGCTAATCTATATAGATCCAGCATGGGAAGCTTGCATTATGCTATAGCTAGTACACTTTATATACCTTCTATAGTAGGCTTGATTTCTAAATATTAGTTAGAATCAAAAGAATCACACTTGGTTACTACTAAAAGGATTTTACAGTATCTAAAAGACATAGTTAGTTATGAGATATGGTATCCAAAAGGTTGAACTTTTTAGTTACAAGAATACACAAATGCAAATTGGGCAGGAAATAAATATGATAAAAGATCCACTAGTGTAAATTACCACTTTCTTAGTAATAAACTAGTATCATGGTTGAACAAAAAGCATAACTTTATAGTGTTATCATCACCTAAAGCTGGATATGTTGTAGCCTCACACTGTTGCATGGAAATTCTGTGGATGACGGAAGTATTAAAGCTTTTTAGTATATCATTCTTTGATCCAATAATTATTCAATGTGATAATAATGATGCTATTTCTATGTTAATAAATCCTATTTTTCATGGTAAAACTAATAATATTGAGATTAAATATCATTTTCTCAGAGATCAAGTAGAGTTGCAAATAGTAAAATTATCATATGTTTCATCGAGAAAACAGAGAGTAGAAATTTTTACAAAGGATTTAAATAAAGAAATATTTTTATATTTAAGAACATTGTTGGGTGTAACTACTGTACCTAAACATACATAAGCTTCTAAAACTCCTAGTATTAGTTTAGGAATTTATAAGCTAATGATCTTTATTGTAGAGGAAGTAGGAAAGCTTATATTTTATGAAAGTAGGATACTTTGAAGATGAAACAGAAGAACCAAGTACCCATGCTAAGCCTACTGAATTCTCAAAGTCATATCCCATGGACTCATGCATTCCCTCATAGGGATCATGACCAAAATATGAGCTTGGTTTTGGCTCCAAGCATGGTGGATGTAACATCTCTATGAGATCATGGGTAAAGTATAGAATCTCAATATCTTGCTTTATACATTCTTTCCTTTCTTTAGGAGTTCAAGATGCCAAAAGTATCTATTACTCATGCTCTAGAAATTCTTTTTGTTTTTGTATAATAATCCTTTCCACCTCCTTAATGAATTTTTCTTGGACCTACCACTCTTCTCAATTTCTTTCATACTCTATTCTAGATTGGAAGTTCACCAATGCTTGATCCCTCTTCACCTCTACTCCTCAACTCTTCTCCAAGCTCTCTAAAATCCTCTTGATTCATCCAAAATCTCTTATGAATATCCATAACTATGATACTTTCTAAGTTATTTCTTGGTTCTCTGATTCATTCTATGCTTTTTATATTTATTTTGCTTGGTATGACTAGTTGTTCTCTCATTATTATATCTCTATCTTGAGCTTGATAGATCACTAATCAATAAGATCAGCATGTTTTTTAGTTAAGCTCTTATGTGCATCTCTTATTTATTTTTATTACCTATGTTTATCTTTGTGTTTTAATCTTAATTTGCATAATGATAGGGGAATTTTCTTTTCACTTGTTTTTGACAAAAAGAGAGAGAATTGATGTATGATGATATGATTGTGAATGTGTTGTTTTGTTAGAAAATGTATGGTGTAATTATGTATATGAGCTATTTCATTAGAAAACATGAAGGTGATTCTTCTTTTTTTTATGATATGTACTAACTAAAGTACTAGTATTCTTGATTGACTATATTTCCTTTTGGTTTCTTTCTTTGTATAACCTTATTACATTTCTAACCTTGTCTTTTGCCTAATTAAATATTTTTTATCTACTAGAGAGGTTGTATTTTTGACTTTTTTATTAAAGATGATCTATGTATGTATGATTAGGTAGATGTGATGCCTAATTGATTGATTAGGTTATGAGCTTGATTGTTTTGAGCTATTTTATTATGATTATGTGCTCATTTTTAACTGGTTATATAATTCTCTTACTTAACTTAATGTTTGTTATTAAGAGCCTGCTAATTTCTTTGATTATAATCTATATGTTGAGTTGAGTTTTATCACTGTTGATGAGCGGTAAGATACCCCTACGTCCAACCATACGAATCATGAGCATGCACGCACGACTTGATCGAATTCTGTAGACTACAAGCACTTACATACATGGAATTCTAGCAAGCAAAACCTTAGTTAGAACAACCATTGTCTTCCCAACCTCACTTGTGATATTTTTAAGTGATAGTTGAGTGAGATTGAGGCAAATGATTTTTATCAATTTTCTTTTTCTCTTTAATGTCTAATTCTTTTAGTGTAGGAAACGAAAAGCTATATAATTTTACAATGGCTCTACTTTGTTGCTTAACTATCCCTAGCATAAACAACTAGTCCCATCTTCTGTGCACATCCTGAGCATGTCTTAACCACTACTGGGTTACCATATGCTAAGCATCACCGAGTTGCCAAGTGTATATGTTTGAGATGGTCATGCCTATGGTTCTTATAAACTATGAAAAGAGCTATAACCATAAAAAAAATAATAATCAAGGCTTTTAGAATGATTAAAACATTAAAATATTTAAATGTTTTAATGCTTAAGTAGTTAAATCCAAATGCTAAAAGAAATGTTCAAAAAGCTCTTCTTTATTACTAGTCATGCCAATGGGCTCAGGTACATTAGCGCTTGAATAAAAAGTCATACACCCTTCTCACTCTTGCTGCGGGCACTTAAGAAATATTCTAACTTTCACAGAAACAAACTACAAGAGCTTTGCTACAACTAGCTCAAAAGATGCCATAAATGCTACAAATGCACACATATTTATAATGAAAGATAGAATTTGCGTTAATGAGGTCACATTAATGCATGAATGGATGTGTTGATGGGGTGACGTCACTATGGCCGCGTCAACGAGGCTTCGTTAACGTCGCCCAGTCGACACATCAACTAAACACTTCATCAACTATGGTATTGCTAATCTTGATATTTTTTGGAAGATCTTTTTCTTTTATAGTTGGCTCTTTATGATTTGTGTTTATGAGTTCACCCAATCTCAAAGGGGGAGATTGTTACATGTTTTAAACTTGGATGTAGGTTTGGCTTTACAATGGAGCTTCCATTTTACACAGATATAGGCTCTTTCCTTATCCTTTATAAGGAAGTGTTTGATATGCCACCTCAGTACATAGAGATGGTTTGTAGAATGATTTTTTTTGGTTCTGTGTAGCTTGACCAAATTGATTTTACCAGCTTAGCATCATGTGCACTTAAAGAATTTTATTCTAACTTGGCATATAAAACCAGCTTGTAGAACCATTTTTTTGTTTCTAGGAAGGAATGAGAAATAGTTGTACCATGTTAATTTAGACAAAAAGTGCTAAATAGAACTAGCTTATAGAGTTATTCTTTTTGTTTTATGAAGGACATGTTCAATCAACTCTACCATGTTAGCTAAAGTAAAAAGTGCTAAATAGAACTAGCTTGTATAGCATTCTTTTTTTTTCTTCTATAAAGGGCTTCTTTTATTGGCTCTACCATGTCAACATTTTGTTTATGCCCAAGCTCGAATGAAATGCTTGTCTTTTTTTGAAAAGCTTCAGAACCAATTTCTTGTTCTACTAGATGCTCTACCACATCACCTCGTAGAACCAATCTTTAGAACCTGGTTTTGGTTCTACAAAGTTTTTCCGGAATAGCTCTAACACATCAACTCCTCTTACTACAAACAGAAGTAAGCTTACTAAAAAAAGGGGAAAAGGGAAAGCCATGAGAATTAGAAGCTTTCAATTTCCTTTAAAGAACTCATTAAAATGTCAGCCCAAGTGAAAGGAAAGCTAGAACCAATTTAGAATGAGGTTTTGGATCTATATGACTACATCAGAAAAAGGGCACACCACCTTTGCAAAAAAGGAAGAATTACAAGTTTATATGAAAAAGCTAGAGTGTCTACTGTATGGAAGCAAGTTGAAAACCATTAATGAAAATAAGGATTATTTATGGAAGCAAGTTGAAAACCATTAATGAAAATAAGGATTATTTATTAAAGCTTACAGAGCTATTATCTGTAATATAAGCAAAGTTTGCTATTTCTGCAGGGATGAACTGTTAGCGCCAAAATGAAATGACAGATTTCTTCCTCCTTTGCTAAACTTTTAATGCTCACCTGAAGCTCATACTGAATACAGCAATAGAAGTTAAGGTGTAAAAGATATAACTTTTTCTTCAGCTACTCTTCCCAACGAATTGGTAACAGTTACAGATCACTACTTCTCACACTGCTCCAGCATATTAGCAACGGGTTAAAGAATAGCTCTGAAAATAGCCAAATAGAACAGTTTATTATCTGTTGCTGCCTCTCTTTCATCAACAATGCAGATGCTCTCCTCTCTTGCCGCATTGTGACAGTTGTATAACTTCTTAGTGTCATCCCTGAGTGAGAGTGAGGATTGCCATTGATGGCGCTGAATCCACTGAGCCCAAGTGCCAAAGGGAGAACGGCACTCCAGCAGCACTTCTATCCTTGCTGCCATCTTTCGTTTCTGCTTCTTCTTGTAGTGGAATTTAACTCCCGTTGCTGTTGCCTGCGTTGCTCTTCATGGATGTGAGCTTTTATAGCCGCAGCATAGGGACTAAGCATGCCTAATATCCACACGGTTGGGCTGCAGTGAAAAGAACTGTGCTTTGCTTTTGCGTTAAGATATTGGCCGTGAATTTCACTGCAACTTCTGATGTTGCAGATGACCTAGCTAATAGCCTTACCTTTTGCCGTAGCTTTATGAAACAACAAAAGGTGAATGAGGTCTTGTAGATAAGAATAAAGTCAGTTACTGGTAGCTGTAGATGGCCCTACCTGACCCCACCTTTGCATTGCTGTAAATGCAAGCATTCTGAAACTCTGAGTACATGGCTTTCAGAGAAATTATTTTTAGCATTTTACTATCCTTAAACTTAAAGTTACTCCTAAATTATGTTAATTTTGATAACCAGTAAAAGTTTCTTAAGGAAATTTTCATAAATGTTTTTTAGAACTTGTATTCCATGAATCATCCCTTGAATTGATTTCTGCATTAGCAGCTTTCTTTCATGAAATGTATTATATTTTTCTGTTTAATAGATCCTAAAGACATGTAGATGTTATACATTGATGATTTAAAATTAAAATTGGAGACTGTATGCATTTCATTTTATAGGGTTTATTGTAAGGTTTAAGGTAACTTAAATACTATTTGAGTAATTGTGCCTAGATTTAGACCTAATTCTTATTAATTGAGAGACAGGCACTTTACCTCATTCCAAATAATAGTTTTATTAATACGAACAAAATTTGTAGTGAGCTTTCCAAAACTTCACCATGTACTCCATGAAACTTAAAATACAAGCATCTCTCAAGTTTCAAGTAATTTACCTTCAAAATTACCAAAAGGCCATCATGGTTTTAAAGCCTTTATTCAGACCAAACCAATGGGCTGTGAAGATGGCAAGTCCGGTACTCTAGTGGCTGAAAAAAGGAAAAAAGCAAAGATTGACAAAAATTAAGGGTACATGGCAAACTTTAATTCATCATTTCTAAGGTAATTTAAAAATTAAAATAAATAATGATTGTTATACTCTTCCAGTGGGCTTCTCTAAAAGGAAAATAAGCCAAGAAGAGCACTTTTACAAAGAAACATTAGTGCATAAAAGAAAAGTACAATAACAATAAAAAAAATTGAGGAAATGTGGAGCTTAAATACTAAGCTTGAAATAAACAGAATAAATAGTTTAAATGTAAAGAAAATAGTGGAAAAAGTACCATGATTGCAAACAATGTTTGTAGATGCTGTGCTTTGTTGTGCTGCATTAGCAATTCAGTAGAGTACATTAAAAACACTTAATGTATGCTCCAAGTAAAGCAGTAGAGCAGGTCAAGCATAGAGGTAGAAGTAAAGCTTTATTTGTTATAGCAACACACAAAGGTAGATAGCATGCATAACCCAAACATATTAATGGAGCTGAAGCTGAAACTAAAACTAAAACTGAAGCTTTATTGAGTCCTAAGACTTGTAGAATTTATTGGACAGATATTACATTTTGAATGAAAATAAAAATAAATCCTGCAAATGGATTCTTTTAAGTTTATTTAAAAATTACATTAAATTTCTCATACAAGGTAAAATTGCTGAAACGTGGCATGAGTCACTAAATTTTTTATCCTACCAGCAAGGATAATCAAAAAATAGGTTGTTTCGGATATTCCGGATATTCTTGAGATGGAATAAAACAACAAACGCGACCCAATACCGATCCTTACTGCACAAGCCAAATAATCAGACATTTATAAAATAATCCCAATTCCCAAACACCAAATAGCGCAACGGAGGCTAGGCGCAGAAACGATTCTGCCTGTTTATTACGTGTTTAAATTTAGAGGTCCTGTGAAATCGTTAGTGGTTTGCCAAACGTGAAAATGAGTAGGAAAGTTTTGCCGACGGCCGCAGGCGGATAATTTGATACATACTTCTGAGGATATGCCGTTGACGAGTTTATGGATTTTACCTTCAAGCATGTTAGCCATGCGCTTTGGCCTGAGTTGTAGTTTGGTATCTTGTGTTTGCGATTGTCGGTTGTCAAAAAAGAGGGTGAAAAAGCTGCATAGCACCTAACCCAAATACAGCAAGTGTTCGAAGAAATGTTTAGGAAGGACGCAATGCTGTAGTTTTCAGAAGTAATCATTTGATAGGTTATGGAGGGTTCAGTAGTCTTTTGTTTTCATTTGGATAAATGGGAATTACTATTTGGAGTGATGCTATGATGCTTGTGTGTGAAGTGGTAGATTTTTTTTTTTTGTTTTTTTTTTTTTTTGAAAAATGTATATTATTTATTTATATAAATGAGGACAATTATATGGAATGATGGTAAAATTGTAAAATTTAGGTTTGAACCTAGGCTTAGCCACTCTAAAGAAATTAAACTTTGACACATGCACAAATGCTCTCAAAACCCACCTTAAATAAGGATCCTTTATCTATTTGGAGAAATGACTAGCAATGATGGTAGGTGCATTTAACTTGTTGAAGAGATGCTTTTTAAAGTAATATGGTTTTGGAAATTGAATCTAGAAATTTTTATTATGTCTAGAGGCTTTGCTAGATGGTTACAAAGCTTCAAAATATTTTTGAAGAAAGTTAAAAACATCATTGATGTTAAGACCCAAGTAGATAGGGTCAATTTTAAAGAAAGCAATCAACACATTATAATTAATAGTATACTTCAATGCAATGTGAGCCAAAGATAGGCAATATTAAAAAACTATGTTCATTTTCTATGCTTTATTTGCACAATCTGCAAATACACTCCTCTCTTGGTAAATTGATCCAATGACCTATCTCAATAACAAGATGATGGGAGCTCATTCTTGCTCTAGCAATTTGATTCCTTAAATGAATAGGAATAGATGAAAATAAATACTTTTGGAATTCAAATGCAGAAAAGGCAACAAACTCTACCTTTTTAGTGTTGTTCCCTATTCCACATCTTTTTGTGCAAGTAGATGTTGATACATTTTTTCTTTCTTGGTCATTTTTATTTGAAACGTGCCTTTTCAACAATGTTATAACTTACTATAGTTGTGTGTGTTAAGGCTGTTGTAGCAATGGCATGAAAGAGCAATGATCATGCACATCGATGACATGCTATTGCCTTTTAAGTTTTTTTAGATGTATTAATTATGGTGATTTGAAATTTTTTGGCATTTTTTATAAGTATGCTCCTGTAAAATATATGGATTAGGAGATGTTGAAGATGATCATTATGTTTTATGGAAATGGAAATGCTTAGTTATGTATTTATAGAAGACAAAAAACGTTTTTTTACAAGGCTTCATGATGAAGCATCAATTGGTTGGATCAATGCAGCCTCTTTGATGCATCTGCTTTGATGCAGCCACTTCAATGCAACTACTTTGAAGCTACTACATCAATGTGGCCTTGTCAATGTGAATGATGCAATGACGAGGCCCCTTCAACATAGCCTCGTCGACATAAATGATGCATTGATAGGGCCCTGTCGATACAGTGTCCATTTCTGCCTATAAATATGTGTGGTCCCACTATGTATTGGCGTTCTTTGGTCAGTAGAGTAGCCAAACTCTTGTAGTTTTATTCCGTAGTATTAGAGAACAGTTGATGAGTGGCGAGGTACCCCTACACTCAACCATACGAAACAAGCGTAGCACATGCGATCTAGTCAAACTTCGTAGACTAAATGCCTACACGCCCCATGGAACACTTGGGGTTAATCATTCGTTGTCTTCCTAGACTTACTTGTGGTTTTCATGGTGTATGGTTAAGTAAGTCCGAGGTATATGATTTTTATAGTTTTTAATGTTTTTCTCCTAGGATGTTGAGGTGAAGGGTTGAAAAACTAGCTAACTCTAACTAATGACCTAAGTCTAAATTAACTAGCGTTAGCATCCATTCCCACTTACCGTGCACACCCTGAACTATGCAACCGTGGCTACCAAACGCTAATCGTTATTGGGATCACCACGCGTAACGCACGTGCTAGAAGTGGTCGTACTGAGGCACTTAACTAGAAGGAAAGGGTGAGAGAATCTAATCATGATGAGCAGTTGATTCCTTGATTAGCTGTACACATCCGTAAATGCTCGTAATCAAGTCGTACTCATGCTGCACTACTACAGGGTAATAAATAAGAGGTAGGAAATAACATGTAAGAAATAACACGTAATAAATCCTATTCCATGCACTGCAAGGTTTATCCACAAAGCTCGTCTTTATTTCCATACACAACTTGCGTTCAGGTACAAAGCTGCTTGAATAAAGATCCATTCACTTGGGGACTCCTACTGCGGGCACATGGAAAATATTCTATCTTTGGAGTGATCAATCTGCCAGAGTTTCCCTACTTTAAGCCTAGGATGAGAAATAAGGGGAGTTCTTCCTCTTATTTAAAGATTTGGTGGTGGACCATGATATCGCGTACGCGACATCATAGGGGACGAAGCGATATCATGTACGCGATATTGCATGGGATGCAATATCACGGTGGCCACGATATCGCAGCTTTTACATATCGCATCTCATCATACCCTCATGACTGAATGAAAACTCATCCTCGAGTTTCTTACAATAATATCGGGAAGGTATGGAATTATTGAGGGGAATGGAACTAATGGGATGACATGTGAACGGATCATCATTACAAGACTTGACAAAAATGGTGTTCATGACAACAAGGGTGAACACCTTATTACAATGACATTAGGCCTCATTTGGCAGCTAAGAAAGAGAGAGAGAAAGAAGTGTTGTTGCTGCTAATGCCAAGATTGCGCCTTTGTTGTCCATCCATAAGCGCGCCATCGAGCTTGCTCCTTGCATAGCTGCTTTAGCGCTGCTCCATCCCAAGTGTTTGCTCTAGATCCTATTTGTTGTTTGTATGATCGCCATCTACACACACAACACAATTTTATATTAGCAAGGGTAAGTGAATCATCACGTAATTGATACCTTGCTTTGGTGTAGGTTCATTGGCTAGGTTGTGGTATGGCTAATACAGATCTAGGGATATATTAATGATGACTACCGAAGGTGTAGGGGTTAGGAAGAAAATCAAAAATTTTGGGGCTAGGAGAAAATCAAAAAAGTCGAGCCCCATACCCCCATGACTAATCGCGAATCTTCGGTAGCGTTAGAATGGAAAAAGAAAAGGAAGAAGAAAGATAGATAAAAAAGGACAACTGAAAAAATTAGTGAAATGGATGTCAAGATGGAAATGAACCAAATAAAATCGATTGCAAAATGTTAAGGGAAAGAAGTTAATGGATGCTCCAAATAGGAATGTTAGTGGGTCCTCCCCAAAGCAGGCTCATGCCCTTAATGCCCTGACAAACCCACATTCAAAGAGTCTGTAGGCTCCAGGAATGTTATTTGGAACAAGAGTTAAAGTCTTAACCACAAGAATTTACCAAGAAAAAACAATGCATCAACCAAAATATATACACTAATGATACAACCAACAATGAGGTGGATAATGGAGAGGAGGGAGAGAAGAAAATGGAATGAAATCCCAAGAACAAGGTGGTGTAAAGCCCCTTGTGTGCTTCATGATTAATGTGACTTGGTAACTCTCATTCCAACTTCGGCCTCAAACCAACCACATCTAGTGACTTCACATTAATGCATTCAGCTAAACTATCCACTTGGATAACAAGAATGCTTTCCCCAAGAGTCACCACCATTCCGATGAAACAAAGAAGAGAATGGGAAGCGAGAAAGGCCTTAGTTAGAGGGAAAACTTTTGGTTCCATAACCAGTGCTTGTAGGCCAAGTTTATTTTGTCTAATGGGTGTGCTTTGAATTCTCACTTTTTTTTCTTTTTTTTTTGTGTTTTGTGTTTTTATGCATGAGAACCACACCATGCAAAGACTTCTTATTTTAATTGTCTCAGCTTCCAATAGTTGGGTAACATCAAAACGGCAAGAAAAATCAAGAAGAAAACATCCAAGCACCCAAGAGAATGGCCAACACAAAAGCATCAAGTTCCCTTGAAGTCACACCCTTTGCAATCCTTGAGTCCTTCCTTAGTTTGAGAAATACCCAGTCACTGATTCGTTTAAGTTCTTATTAGAAGGGGACTATACATTTCCAAGCCGAGAGAGACCATAGAAACTGGTGGATGGATGGATGAAGTGGTCTCATTGCCTGCCATATCAAAAGAAACATACCTTAGTATCAACATTGTGACTTAAAGGTAAAAACCAAACATTAGCAATCAATATGAAAATAGTTCATACCATCATTCCGAACACTTATTTGGTGACAAACTTACAAGGTGGATCACACACACACACAAAATGGAAAAAGGAATAACGATGTTGTAAAAAAAAACTAAAAAAGTGAAAGAAATTTGTAAAACAAAAATGTGTAAGACAAAAAATGTTGTAAAACAAAAATGTGTAAAACAAAAACTTGTAAAACAAAAATGTGTAAAAAAAACATTGTAAAAAAAAAACTTAAAAGAACTATGGGCCCCATATGGTTAGCATAGGTGGCCATCTCCCCCATGATTGAGTGGAAAGGGAGAGATCCAAAATAATGAGTGTCTAGTTGTATTTCTAAGAAGTGTCCAACTTCTCCCAATTGATGATCTTAGATTAAGGGATGGAAGTTGGCGACACTTATATTCCAATGTGTCTATGCCTTCATTGTTGGCATGGCTTGTCTCCTCAGTTCATTCCATGCATATTTTTCTACTCCTTCGAGTAGTTGTCAACCACGGGGTGTCTACTATTGGTTGTGTGATTGCTACATACAGGCATCTTTGTTTCATGTTTTCAAGGGCACACCTATTACATGGAGGTATTTCCTCCATGTCATCACCCAATGAATCACTGTATGTGATGCATGGAACTTTCCTCTTCTCGATCATTCCATAAATGTTTATCTTAGAAATTTCCAAGGAAAGATTGCAGATCCTAAGGCATGCGTCTACTCTACTAAGCCATGCCCTTCCCATTATAATTGGAAAGTCCCCTTCATTGTTGTTAACTTCAATCACCAGGAAATCAGCTGGGTAAGACCAACCACACACAGTGGTAATGATGTCCTTCACCAATCCCAAGGGAATGGTGATGGACTGGTCTACCAGCTCTAGTTGAATGTTGCTCTTCTTAAGTTGGGGTAGGTTCCAGGCGTGATACATCTCTCGTGAAATTAAGTTAACTC
>MNCI01006542.1:137782-175932 GCA_015680685.1 Gnetum montanum | reverse complement strand
TTATGGTATGCGTTAACATAACCGTATGCGTTAAGCTATGTTGGACTGAAGGGTGCTCCGAAGTGTTAGATGGTGGAGGAGTATACATGGGCTCAACCGCTTGTTGTTGTGAGAGTTTGTTTAGGCTTTTGGTTGTGAAGAAAGGTCTTCTCTTCTTATAGTTGTCAGAACCAGCAGCAGGTTGAATATTTACAGCTCTTGCAACGTGACGTTGCTGCGGTTGAGGAGGAAGTTCCCCTTACATTGTTGGAGTAGGAGGTGTTATGGGAACTACTACTGGTGGAAGAGGTGTGGATGGATTAGGAGGATGGTGTGGGTTTCTAGGTTGTCTAAAATTATTACATGCAAGAGAAAATCTCTTGGACATGTGCTTCTCTACAAACTTCAAATTTAATGGCCCTACCCAATACTCATGTAGATGTAAGAAGACCAGGAAATGTCCGTTTAGATGATGATATATGAAAATGTCACATCCATTATCTTTGTCTATGTTTAATTCTATAGCCTCAATTCCTTTAGTCATTTTTCTTGTTTGTTGATAAGTGGTCCTAGCTATTTTGTTGGTTCTTTTTCCTCCTTTTGTTGTGAATACTTGATTTTCTTTATGTCACTCTCTCCATTATGGTTTCTACACAAGTTTTAACTTTCTCATTCATCCCTTCTAGCATCTCACCTAGCTTTGCTTCAAGCTCATTGATAAAATTTTCTATTGACAAGGTTGGTTGTAAAATCATCTCATCAAGAGATGCCGCTTTTTCCTCATCATAGATATGGATGCTTTTATTTTGAAGAGTTGGGTCCTAGTTTTTTTCCTCTACATTCTTCCATTTTCATAACCCTCCTTCTTCTTTTGCCACATGCTCAATCAACTCTTGAATCTAATGGATCCATAGCTCATATAATTGACCTAGAGCATATATCCCAAGGATCTCCCTTGTTTCATTACGAAGCCCATCTATGATGTTGAAAACTTACCTTTCCTTAGAGAAACCATGGCCTAAGCATCTATGTAGTAGTGAGTAGTATCTATTCAAGACCACATCCAAGGGTTCATGATTTTCTTGCTTTTACTCATAGATTTTTCTCCTCAAGTTGGACACCCTTACATAGGTTTGGTATTTTTCATTGAAAAGTTCCAACATTGTGAACCATTGATGAATAAAACTTAGTTCCAATGATCTATACCAAATTTATGCTTCATTGATTAGTTTCCTAGGAAAGATTTTAAGCTTTTTCCATCCATTCTTAATGTTCTACAAGGCACAAGCATTATGGAAGGCTTGTATATGATGTTGTGGATCTGTGTTGTAGCCTCTCACAAGTTTAGGGATATTTTTTATATCAAGCCTAGGTAAGCGACTATCCTTGCGATGCTTGTGAGGTATCTTAACTACCTTTGTGATTTGCATCAGGCTCTTAGTGGCCAACAAGGGTTCATCATCATTAGACATGTTGTGATGAAAATTTGTATTTCTATTCATTTGATTATGATGTTCTTGTCTATGCTCATCGTGATGTCTTTAATTTTTTCCTTGGGTTAGATTTCTATCTTTGTCTTGATTCCATAGTGGAGCTCTATCTCGATACCTACGTTCATCTTCATTAGAACTAGACATTGAAAAGGAAGAGGAATATGAGGAACTCGGAGAATCACCATGGCTTCTATAGTTCTCCCCATGGTCCCTTGATATATCTTATCTAGGTTTAGAGGAGCTTCTAGGCCTTGAGGCCCTCCTTGATCTAGGACTTACTCCATCTCCTCTATGATTGTCTACACCAATTGAATATAATCTTTAAGTGTAGTAAGGATCTAAATGAGCATAGGAAACACCTATTTGAGATTGTTCACTCCAATTTTCTTCAATGTAGATCCTATTGTTTCTCCTATGAGTGCTTTCATCATATGATGCATTATTGGTCCTATGTGAATAAGATATGGTTTTGTCTAATAATGTGTATGATTTAAAATATTAATGTTTTCTAAGAGATAGATCGTTAATACCTTTACAATGATTGTGTATAATATAACTAATCTAGATAACTAGCACCATCCCTAGCAATAGTACCAATGATGAGTGGCAAGGTACACCTACGCTCAACCATACGAATCACTAAGGCATTCACATACAATCCAATTGAATTCCATAGACCTATAGTTCTCTAGTATACTAGTTATTTTAGTAAGTGAAATGGGCATTGAGAACATTCATTGTCTTCCCAACTACACTTGAAAACCTCAAGGGTATGGTTTAAGTGTAATTAGGGTACATGATTTTTTTCATCTTATGTTTTATAAGTGCAGTCACCTACAACATGAATGAAAGGTAAAGTAATTTCAGATCTAATTCATTCACTACCTAGCTAGCCTAACACAAGTACCCACAACACTTTCCTAGACACATCTTGAACACATATAGCGTTGCTAGGCTACCAAATGTTAAATGTTGCTAGGTTACCAAATAGTATATGTATGCTCGAAGTGGTCATGCTTGTGTCCATTAACAACTAAAAATTAATTGCTTTATTTAAATGCATTAAAGGAAATATCAATCTAATCTCAGTGCTACAAGAATTGTTAAAATGGTTCATTTTTATTTTCATCACATTGTTGTGCTCAAGTACATCAGTGCTCAAACAAAGATCAGTACATACTTAGACTCTTGCTATGGGCACTCAAAAAATATTCTAACTCTAGAGAAAACAAATTGTAAGAGCTTTGTTAACTATGACAAAACCTATGAAAAACTAATGCAAAACTATTGCCCAAACCATGTGTCTAAGTGTTATATTTATAGGTTAGCCCATATCCCTTGATATCAGATATCTAAAAATGCATCTAGGGGCTTGATATCAGGTATCCAATATTGGATGCAAGCAAATCATGACTCATCATACCCCCACAACTAAATGAAAACTCATCCTCAAGTTAAACAAAATGAGGAATAAGTTCCGTACAAAATATTGGGAATGTATGGGATTATTGATTGATATGCAAACTACTAACTGACTCTAAGTGCCACATTACAAAATTTTATTTGACTGGATGCATACAAAATGATAGTGACAAAAAGACTAGCAAAACATTAAAAATTACAAAATTTGCAAAGGTCTTTAAAAATCTACTAAAGTTGATTCTTCTTGTTCTCACTAGCAGTGGCAAACTTTTAACCTTGATTGTTATGTTGATGCTTTTCTGGTTGTGTAGAACATTTCAAAGTCAACTCCTAGAGTTACCTTTAAAAATTATTATAAATGCAAGAAAAAATATAGATATATAAATTCTATTAGGAGGAGATTTCTTAGATTTTGTATCTCCCTATTAATTAAAAAAAGATATATTTGTTTTAACAAATAATCATTTCTTTCAAGCTTTTAATGAAAAATTTCAAACAATTTTAATGATTCAATTCAATAAAGAAAATGTAAATTGTAGTTTTCTAATAAAGAAATTTGAGCATTAAGTACAAAACATTAGTAGAGAAAATAAAAGGTCTAGAGAGCCAAGATTCTAAGAACTTACCATGTTATACTTTTATAGGTTGATCAATTTGCTGAGCTGAACTTCCTTCCCTATGATCAAGAAAAATTATTCTTATAGTCTAGGGAGATGCATTAGCTCCAAATATTAATGGCTATGTTGAGTGAGGAGTTCCTATTGAAATATCAAACATGGAATTACAATGTTTCTTACATGGATTTTGTAGTATTTGACCAATAATAGATGCCAAGATATTATGTGCCATCATTGATTTTGGTGATAATGTTTTCCATTCACATGCAACATATACAAGGATATCGACTTGTTATTGGTGATGTGTTTCTTTTATATCCACTTGATAAAACTTTTCAACCAATTTTTTTTTCATTTTTTATTAAATGATACCATTTACTATGAACATTGTTAAGAATCATTCATTTATGCTTAATCTACCATCACTAATTATTGAAATAGTTTTTTCCATTCACATGTAGCATATGCAAGGAGATCCACATGCTATTGGTGATGTGTTTCTTTGATATACATTTGCAAATTGAATAATGTATTTCTTCATGAAAATTGGATGATGAGTTGATTCTATATCCATTTGCAACTTGGATAGATGTTTTCAACCAAACATGTCTATTTCTTTCAATAAATGATACCATTTACTATTAATACTATTAGTAATGAAAACTTGTCACTCTCCTCCAATTTTTATTAAATGATACTATTTATTATTAACACTATTAAGAATCATTCATTTATGATTAATCTTCTATCATTGATTTTTTGAAATGGTTTTTTCCATTCACATGTAGCATATGCAAGGAGATCCACTTTCTACTAGTGGCGTGTTTCTTCTATATTCACTTGTAAATTGGATAATGTATTTCTTCTATGAAAATTTGATGATGTCTTGATTCTATATCCACTTGCAAATTCAATAGAATTTTTCAACCAAACATGTCTATTTCTTTTAATAGATGATGCCATTTACTATTAATATCATAACTAATGAAAAGTCCTATTTATGGGCTTATCGATATGTACAATTAAACTTAGGTGTTTTTGTGGGCTTATGTAGATGTACAATCAAACTTGCGACATTGAGACTTTATAAAATACCAAGAAAATTACTCCATCGGTGCTAAAAAATAAAACTATGCAAGGAAATCCATGATGTATTTCTTTTATATCCATTTCTAATTGGATGATGTGTTTCTTCTATATCCGCTTGCAAATTGGATATAAGTTTTCAATCAAACACGTTTATTTCCTTGAATAAATGATGTCATTTCCTATGAATACTACTCATAATCAAAAGTTGTGTCTATGGGCACTAAACACATATTAAATTAATACTTTGTACAATAGAAACAAAAATATTATAAGTTAAAAAAATTCTAATGAGTGTGAAAGGACACACTCAACCTTGTTTCCTCAATGAATAAAAAGAATCATCATTTCTATTCTTAGCTAGTATCAGAGATTTCCTTACCACCATAAACACAAAAAATTCAAAGCATCAATTTCATGAAAGTTCTCACAAATAAAATTATACAAACTAGTGTAATTCCCTCAAAACATAACAAAACAATAAATCCATAATCTAAATTTTGATGGGTTTAAGTTAAAAAAAAATTTGTGCATAGTTGAGGATGGTTGAATGGATAAATGCCTTGCTATTTCAACAGATTACATGTCCTTGAATGGCATGGTATTTGTGTTTATTCATAAGACCCATGAATATTCATAGGGGATTTCTATTTTTGTTCAGTGAAACGTTGTTGTAATTTATATGTATAATACCATGTTAACCTTATTTCAGCCATCCGGAATGTAACAATCTAACATCCCATTCTTAAAACAAAAACATTAAATAATGTAACATATTCTTTTCACATAGACATGGAATCAAGTTAAGAATTTTGCTCATTTTGTGGGAAGTTATGCATAAGGACTTTAGGCTATCATATTATTAAGTAAAGTGGTCAATACATTACAAAGCCTCTTGTTTAATAAACACACATGATAACTTGGTACAAGTGTTTTGCATCTCTAACAAAACCAACTTTTTTGTAAGTAAGGATTTTTAATATTGAAGGACAAGGATCCAACTCTATGTTCGTTATGACAAATCTATGATAATGATTATTATTAATATTAAAAATAGTATGTAGTATTATTTTATTACATTACATGTGAAAGCTTCCAAAACATTGGAAAATTTCACATAAAAGTGAAAAGGTTCAAGGCTATTTCATTCATGACCCTCACTTTCATAACCCATATTTAAAATAAGGAGACTAAATTCTCTCTAAAAAGAATTAGGACATATTTTTTTTTTACTAATCTTCTTTTAGCTAGAACTCATCATGGCCTTGTGCTAGCATGGGAGAGTTGATATCAACATGTAGCTCTCAAACTTTGAATTGCATGCAAGTGCAAGAATAGCAAAAACAATAGAAATTTTAAAAGGGTGCAAGAATAAGTAAAATACAAAATACAAAGAACAATAACAAAAACTTTCATGTTTAACAAATAGTAGCAAAATTTCTTTAGGGATTCAACCAAAGCATATAATTTTTTTTCTACAAGTGAATATTTTAATTCCACATCTTTCAAAGTTGTGGACATGAAAGCTATAGGTCTTTCACCTTAATTAAGAATATTTTGGGTTGAGATAGTGGTGGCAATAACATCACTAGAAAAAGTATATAAAAGGAACTGACTTTTGATGAAACGTATCATTGGGCAACATTAATGAGATGTCGTCAATGCGACCACATCAATGGGATCCCATCAATAGAGGATTTACCCCATTGATGAGTAGCCATCAATGGGGCATCCTTTCATCACCTATAAATGTGTGCCTACCCACCACATTTATGACATCTTTCCATTAGTTCTAGGGAGGCTCGTACAATTTTTCCTTTTGAAAGTTAGAATATTTTTTGAGTCCCTATAGTAGGAGTCAAAGAAGTATACAAATCTTTATTTAAGCACTAATGTACCTAAGAACCTCAATGTGAAAGACAAAAATGATGAACATTTTTTATCAAACCTTGCAGCACCTAGAATAGATTAGTGTTTTCTTATGCATTTATTATCCATGCACCTTAATTTAATGAATTATAATTAAATAATTAATATTGATTAAATAATGAACATAAGTACACCCACTTCGAGCATATGTTAACACTTGGTAATCCTAGTAGCACCTAATGCTTGGTACCCTAGTATCATTGCAACGTGATCAAGATGCATACAAAAGTGAGAATAGATGCTTATGATAGGATTAGTTATGTGTTAGTTAATGATTAGATTAATTAGATTAATTAAATATTAAATTTACTCTATTTCCAACACTTAGGCGATTAAACAATAAAAGATAATGATAAAAGTTAGAAGTCTCAATTACACTTAAATATACACTTGCATCTAATAAGTGAAACTAAGAAGACAATGATCATGATTTGTAGATTTATCTCCTAAACCTAGTGTACATAGAGAGCTAAAGTCTACTAAATTCAACTGGATCACTTAGTGAATGCTAGTGATTCATATGGTTAGTCATAGGGTATACTCATTGCTCATCATTGGTGCCATTGTCGAGGATTTTAGTTAACTACATGCGTTATCTAGGAAAATAGTGAAATCACTAAATGATCATTGTAACAATGTTAATGATTTATCTTTTTAGAAATATTAGTATTTTAAGTCATACTAGATATTACTTAAAAGCATGTATTCTTCATATAGGATCAATAATGCATCATACGATTAGAACACTCATAGGAGAAATGATAGGTTCTATACTGAAGAAAGTTAATGTGAACAACCTCATGTAGGGGCTTCATATGCTCATTTCCACCGCTACTACATGCAAAGGCTACATTCATTTGTTATAGAAAATCCTAGAGTGAATGTAACTAGTCATAGAATAGGGAGGACCTTAAGGACTAGGGAATCTTCTAAATTTAGAAAGGATACATCAAGGGACCATTGGAAGAACTATAGGAGCCATGGAAATTTTCCCAGTTCATCATCTTCCTCTTCCTCTTCAATGTCTAGTTCTAACAAAGATGAACATAGGTATAGAAATAAGAATACACTAAGGGGTCAAAATGGAGCTAGCAGTAGAAATCAAAAGTAAGATAAAGAACATCAAAATGAGCATAGGTGAGATCATCACTATTAAACAAGTAGAACTCACAATTACCATGATGACATGTTTGATGGAAATGAACCCTTGGTGGTAACTAGTAGCATGACACAAATCTAGGAAGCAATTAGAACATCACATAGGCATAAAAGGGAAAGTTGCATTAAATGATTAGATATGAATAACAGTTATAGATTTAAGGGATCTATAATTTTGATCCTCAATGTTATCTACATGCCTTCTATGATGCTTGTGCCTTGCAGAATATTGAAAGTAAGTGGAAAAAGCTTAAACTCTTCCCTAGGATACTCATAGAAGAAGTTAAAAGCTTATATAGATCATTAGATCTAGATTCAATCCATTGATGATCCACAATGCATGATCTTTTCAATGAAAAATACCAAATTAATGAGAGAGTGTCTAATCTAAGAAAACAAATCCAAGGATGGAAGAAAGAAAATCATGAATCCTTGGATGTGGCCTTGGATAGGTACAATTGTCTTCTACATAGATGTCTAGATCATGAGTTTTCTCAAAAATACTAGCTTATCCATATCATAGATGGGCTTTGTAACCAAACAAGGAAGATCCTCGAGATCTATGCCCAAGAACAACTATCTGAACCAAAAACCCATCAAATACAAAGGCTAATGGAGCATGTGGAAAAAGTAGATGGAGAGCTATGTAAAAGGGAGAATGTTAAGAAATACAATAGAGATCCAACTCTTCAAAAACAATAGGTCCATATGTATGATAAGGAAAAAGAGGAAGCTCTTGATGTGTTGATTTTACAATACACCTTGCCAATACAAATGACTATCGTTGAGCTTCAAGCAAGGCTAGATAAGATGTAGGAGCTGATGAATGAAAAATTTATAACCTACTTAAAATTCATAGGAGAGAAGGTAGTGCAAGAAGAATTAAGTAATAAAAAAAGAGAAAAAAGAATAATAAAACAGATAGGAACTATCAACAAAGAGGGAAAATAGCTATAGTAGAGGAGGTTATAGGCTCAAGTGTAGAAGAGGATAATGGATGTAGCATCTACCAATATGAACATCCAAATGGCTACTACCTAGTTATGTTACATCTACAAGACTTTGAAGATTTTTCTTTGAATCCCAAGTTCATAGAAAAGTAAAATCCTAGGAGATTACCCTATATGCCAAGAAATTATAAATAGTCCTACAACCAACAATACTATCCTAGTAGGATCCCTTATCAACCTCAACACTACTCTCAATTGCAATGGTAAAACCTATAATCATGGGAGAGGCCATCATCAAAACAACACTACCCTCAAATGTAGCTGTAAACCCCATAATTGTGGCGATGGCCATCATCAAACCAACACTACCCTTATTACTAGCCAGACCCTTAGGGATATTATGTTGAAAAACTTGTTTCCCTAACTAGTTCTACTTCCTTTAAATCAAATCACTACTACCATCCTCCTAAATATCATTAACCCATAGCATCTCTTGTGGGATTACCATTCTCGCACAACTTATCCTTTGGCACATCCTCACTAGTCTTATACTTCTCTTCATCATATACCACCACCAACACTGTAGGAAGAAGGAACACTATAATATCAACAAAAGAATGTCACTTTTTTTATAAACATACATAGAAATGATCACAATAGTAGATCTCCATAGAAATCTAGGAAACATCTCTTCTTTTGGATGGTTCCCACTCATGCAAATAAGACATGTAGATCTACTAGCTCATCAAAACTATCACAAGAACCATCTAGTGAAACATCCTTCCTTGCAAAAATAATGTCTTCTAATCCTATGCAAGAGCCAACAATTGTCACCACTCCAACACAAAATGTAAAAGATAACCTATCATTAAGGATAGACAAGATATTTAATGCATTATTAGTAATAAAAAATGGTGTAACTATGGGCTCAAGGTTCAAGGTGTTCACTCAATTCCTACACCAACCCATAGCAAACATAAAGAACAAGAGTCTGTGCAAAACTGGGTCTACAAAATCACCACTAAACCAAAGAACACCTAGTAGCTCATAAATGAGAATGTTGAACTATTCAAACAATGCATGAAAGCATATAACCCACTTAGTACTTCTTGTCTTGGCCATGAACTTAGTCATGGGGGAGATCTCCCATCTTAAACCAAGAAATATTAAGTGCTATTTGAATTTTTATTTTACATTGTTTTTAGTACATTTTTTATTTCTTAAATATTTTAAAATTTCTTCTATATTTTACTTTATTTTTATTTTTGTTTTTCTTATTTTTGTCTTCATTTTCCTTTATTTCCACTAGGACACAATGTTGCTATTGCTACTATTGATGGTGGTTTGTACTATAATGTTCTTTGACTAGTAATATCTAGATTCTATCTTTGAATCCTTGTATTGATAACTAAGACATGGTATCTTTTCCATGAAATAGGTAATAACTCCACATCATTCACACATCCACTAAATTCTATGGGGTTCCTTGTTTTGGAAGTATGAGGTTCCTTCTTACAAAAAAAAAATTTAATGAACCTATGACCTTGGTAGCTTTCAAATATGGGAAGGATTAAATGAATAGTCAAGGGCATGACTTCAAGGAAATTTGATGCTCTATGTACTTACCTACCCTCTTGAGTGCATGCGTGTTTTCATGGATTTCTCACCATTTCACCATTGACCAATAATAGAAAGTTAAAGTCTTTGCATGATATGGTTCCCATTCGAAAATCATAAAAATCTAAAACTCAAAAAAAAAAAAAAAAAACAACGGAAATTCAAAGCATACCCCTTAGACTCAATAATAGGTTACAAGCACTAGTTATGGGACTAAAAAGACATGTTACTCATGCCTAAAGGTCCCCTCTAACTAAGGCAATTTCTCACTTCATTCTTCATTTTTTTTCTCTTTTAGGAGCAATGATTGATCTATGAGAGCATTCTTGTGTCTTGAGGGGCTAGACTAGTCTTAGAGTATCGATGTGAAGTCACTAAAAGTGGTTGGTTTTAATATAGACTAAGGATCATCATTATCAAGTTACTTTAACCACAAAAATCCATGAGGGGCTTTATGTGACCATGATATGGGACTCCATTCCAGCTCTGTCATCTGCCACTGCTTTCCATAATTCACCTCATTACCAATTTTTCATGGTTTTATTTGATGTCTTAGTGTGATGTGTTAAAATTCATAGGTAGATTTTTACAAGACTTAGTCCTTAATTTTTCACAACCATTAATCATCTATAGGATCCATGGACTCCTTGGTTTGAAGGCATGTAAGGGTACTAAGGGCATAAGCCTACTATGGGAAGGATCCACTTGCATACCTCTTAGTTGGAACTAGTTAAGTTTCTTATCCTTAGAAATTTTCAAGATCATATCCCTTATGTGCCCCATTAGTTACATCCAACTGTGGACTCCTTCAAAATTTATTCCCTAGCTAAAATCTCATTTTCTATGAATCATCTAGCCCTTTTCAAGAATTTCATCATGTTCATGGCTTTTCTAGCTCTCTAAGAATCCAAAGTTCATGTGTTTACTCTCTTTACTTTTTCATAATTTTGAGTGTGAAAATTTTGGCATAGGCCCCATCAACAAGATCTTATCTACAAAGCTGACCACATCAACACAATCCTATTGATGGAATCTCATCAATGCAATATAAAACCTCTATATATATGCAAAACACATAGTAATTTTTTCACATTTTCTCATAAATGAGGGGGGAGTTTTTAGATTTTTCAAAGCTCAAAACCTTCTAAAATCCATAACTTTCAAATCATTTGTTCAATTATCTGCGTTCTTAGTCCTACAAGTATTGAAGGTGAGCTCTACATCATGGGGGCCACAAATCTTAGGTTTTTTATGAAATATTTTTTGAAATTTTTCTAACTACCACAAGGTTTTAACTAATGAACTAGCATTAAAATCATCATATTATGAAGTTAAACCTTTTTAATGAACTCTGATGACCTTATTAATCAATGACTATTAAAATATTCAATCTACCTTTATCATAACTTAGCCAAGTGTAACTAACCAATGAGATAAGGTACCTAAATGTTATAAGTTACACATCACATGATAATGCTTGGTTCTATTGTGATCATAGATGGCACCAAAGAAAAAGCATTCACAAGAAGGATGACTATCCCAACCAAGAGACAAATGGCCAAGAATTGGTAGGTGCTAAGAATAGCCTTAGAAGTAGGTAGCTAAAACCAATGTAGTGGGACCTCTTTGGGAGGAGCCCAAAGTGGAGTCTCTTAGAAAGATTTCCAAAGAAACCACAATAGAATAATCCCATTGAGTTGAGGCACTTGGCCAAGACTAAACCTTGAGGTCATCTTGACAAAGGCTTGCCTCAAGAAAATTACATCCAAGGAGGTTCAAAAATTCATGCTTCAGAACCTAAACTTTGGAACTTTCTTACAGTTTTCTCCTTTAGAAGTTGAGACATAACTTCAGAACTCTCCCATGTGGCCCATCATCACTTTTAGTAGGGAGTGGTAGATGGGAGAGACATATCTCTTCTGGAGCAATAGGTAGGCCAATGCCATAGCTACAATCAAGGATGTAACTTTGTCTTGCTTAGTGAAAGTAACCTCTGAGGCCCTTGGATTACCTAAAACTAAAGCCACTCTAGCTAAAATTATAATACATATAGATCCAAGCATTAAGAAATAATGGACACAGTAGTGCTATGAAGTGGATCACAAGGAGTTTAGTGAGCTCACAATTATGGAATGTGCCTATTTTAAAATTGTAGCCTTTTACCTTAATCCAATGATGAGGCCTAGCAAGGTCACAACCTTATCCCCTTGTGTGTGCACTACTCTAAGTAGAAGATTCTCCATCAACCTTCCATAGTTAATCTATCTAAAGATAGAAAAATGTTTCAATGAGAATGAACATGGAAGGAAAGCACTCCCCTTTCAATGCCTTATTAAAAAAATTCTCACAATGGAAGGCATAGCCTACTACACCAATGGTGTAGTTTGTCATGCTCCAACTAGTTCCTAGGTAGAGATGATGAAGGACAAAGTACCTATGAAGGTGATCTAGGAAAAGGAGCAATAACCACCACCTCCACCACCCACTTATGAAACAACACCAAAGTCCTACATTTCCATTTAGTGCATGCACAAAATCTGTGAGAAACTCCTACAACAATAGTAGTAGTAGGTAGGAACAAGTGGTGATGATCCATATATGTATTGACTAGTCATGATCCACCTCAATGAAGTGGCCCAAACCATAAGTGAAATGGAGGGTGGAGCACTAATATTTTCTATCCAACAAATGTAAGCTCTCTCAAGGTTGAATCCAAACAACCTAGAGGTAACAATGTCCCTCCCACACTAGTAGTAGTAATTCCAAGAAATCTCTAGAAATATTGCTACCTTTTTGATGTGTTTCAAGGAGGATGAGGGGGAAACTATTCTAGTGATGCAACACTGAGGGCATGAAAAAACATTCAAAGTGGTTTCTGATAGTGGCTAAAGTACTTAATGCACCTACAACATCTAGACCAAATGTTTCTACACTTAGATATATGCAGCAATCTATAGGCACTATTAGTGGAAGATTAAGTATAGCCTAGAATGAGAAATTATTGTATTGATTGGTGGGAACTAAGTAATTAATTTTGGACGGCTTTCACCTTCGAAATACCATCAATACTACCCACTTGGAGCTACTCAAGGCAAGGGAAAAATGCATCATCATGGAGAGGCAACTTGAAATAACCAAAGTAGAAAACCAATTCATGGCTACAAAGGTTGCCAAACTAAGAGCCTACCTCATGGATTCTATAGTACTTAGCCAAGCAATCACATAGGATAAAGCTTTTCAAAAAATTTAGTCCAAACTCAATGAGGCCAAGTATGTAAACAAGTTCATATTATTACACCAATTCTTGGCCAATTTCACAACATACAACATCTATAAGGACTTGGTTTAGACTTGTTTGAGAATGAGACTCTGACCATAAAAAATCATCACTTGCAAAATGTTGATGCAAAAAGGCAATAGATGTTTGAATTCATCCATAAATAGCAAGAGTAGATTACTAGGATGAACATTTAATTGAGGAGATTGGAAGTAGAAAATAAAAATCTCTCAATGAAGGAGATCTATGCCTTATGCCAGAAGTCTACAACAGAAATCATTACCTAGAAAAATAAGGTCCTTAAGTTTAAAAGGGTGAAAAATAATTACATGCACCAAGTTGGCATGTAGAAAGAAATTAATCAAAAACACATCCAACTAGCAAAGGCAAAAGTCAATGAGACCCTTCAATAGCTCTAGCAAGGAGGCAACATATAGCAGCCTACCTTTGATTGGCTAAACAAGTACAATAAAGCAAAAATTCATATGAAGGAGATACAGATCAAGGAAATGATTGAATACATGAAGCTTGTAAACCTTTGATATGCAAACCTAGCAATGTTGACTACTAAAAAGCCATGTTCAAAGTTGGAAAAGGAAGTGGTTAGTTAGTACTTTTTATATAAGGTAGAGTTAAAACATCACAAAGAGACCAAGTGAAAGCTTGAGGTTGTAAGTGAAGGACTCAAGGTTCTTAAGGCAAAGTTCACTAATCAAAGATCAACTATTAAGAACTTAGCTAGGATGATGAATGACTATCAAAAGCTAAAAAATTCACTCAAAGCATTCGATATTGAATGCAAATAGTTCACTACTTGGTTTATCAACATAAAGGAGTTGTTCCCCATAATGCCCTATTCATGGAACACTCCAATTCTAACCCATATTGGTGAAGCATCATGGACCGTGAATGATCCCTAGAGTAAGGAGGAGAAGATGAAGGAATTTTTGCATACCTTCCATCTTCCAGTAGTAGTTGTAGTTGCAAAAAGATAATCACCATCATGACCTCAACAACCACATTCACCTCAAGCAAGAGAAGGTTCTTCGGAGCCTTAAGAGCCTCCACCACCTGGGATTGTTTGATTTTCCTCCTCATCTTCAAATTGAAAAAGGAGTTGTACTATTATTTTTTATGATAGTGTTAAATTCTATTATCCAAAATATCAATTTTTGAAATGATTGTAAATCTATACACTTGGGCACTTCATATTTGTTATGTTAGTTTATGTGTTTGTAGTTAGTCAATAATCTCATACCTTCCCAAAATTTTGAAAAGAGCTTGTTTCTCCTTTGTTCACTTGAGGATGATTTTTAATTCAATCATTAGGGTATGATGAAATGTATCATTAGACTACATCAACAAGACATAACCCCATCAACATGATCTTGTTGACGTAGGGTTTGCCTCATTAATGAGTACCCATTGACATGGCACCCTATCATCGCCTATAAATGTGCACCTACTAGCTACATTTATGGCATATTTTCATTAGTTGTAGTGAAGCTCATGTAGTTTTTACTTCCAAAAGTTAGAACATTTTCTGAGTTCCTGCAATATGAGTAATAGATGTGTATGTATCTTTATTCGAGCATTGATGTACTTGAGGACCTTAGTGTGAATAACAATAAAGATGAGCTATTCTAATCAAACCTTGTAACACTTGGAATAGACTAATGTTTCCTTAGGCATTTATTATCCATGAAATTTATTTTAATGAATTATAATTAATTAATTAATATTAATTAAATAGAAAACATAAGTATGATGACCACTTTGAGCATACATTAATGCTTGGTAATCCCCAATAGTGCCTAATGCTTGGTATCCCAGTAGCATTGTAATGTGTTTAGGATGTATATAGAAATTGAAAATGAATGCTTATGATAACATAATTGTTTTTTATTTATTAGATTAATTAGATTAATTAAATATTAAATTAACTCTATTTTCTACACTTAGATGATTAAATGATAAAAGATAAAATGATAAAAATTAGATGCCTTGGCTACACTTAACCATACACCTACACTTCATAAGTGGAACTGAGAAGACAACAATCATGATTTGTATATTCATCTCCTAGACCTACTATACTTAGAGAGCTAAAGTCTATGAAATTTGATCAAATCGCTTAGTGAACGCTACTGATTTGTATGGTTGGGTGTAGGGTATACTCGCTACTCATCAACTTTCATTCCAAGGAGAAGCTAAAATAGGAGCACCTATAATGGCTTCTTTAATGATGAGGAAAGCATTTTTTATTTCTTTTTCCCAATGCACATTACTACCTTTCTTAAGCATCTCATTTCCTGGTCTAACTAATTTAACATAAATAGGGATGAACCATCTAACAAAATTAATTTTCCAAAAGAAGGCTATTAAATTAGTCTTAGATAAAGGGCAAGGTAACTCTAGAATTACTTTTACCAGTCAAGATCAATCATAATTCCTTATTTAGTTACTATATGACCAAGAAATTTACCACTTTGAATAGCAAAGATGGATTTCTTTGCATTAAAAGTGACACTAAACCATGTACATCTTATGAAAATATTTCTGAGGTCTCTAAGATATGTACCCTGATCTTTAGAGAATATGGTTAAATAATGTAGATAAATAATAATGAACTTCCTTATTATTCCTTCAAAATTTTTATTCATAGCTCTTTGAAAGCTAGAGCTAGCATTTATAAGACCCAATGGAATGTTAGCAAAGTGAAAAGTTCCCCATTTTATTATAAAGGTAGTCTTATATTGGTTCTTCTTAATTCCTAACATTTGATTATGTCCTAAATATCCATCTAAAAAGAAATACATTTGTGCACCATTCACAATTTTTAAAACTTCTTCCATAAGGGAAAGTAGGTAATTATCCTTAATGCAAAAAATATTAAGGTTACAAAAATTAATACATAATTGTAACTCACTTGTTCATTTTATAAGAGACACTAAATTTGATATCAAACTTGAATGTCTCATAGGATAAATAATTTTAGATTGTGAAAGTTTTTCAATTTCTTATTTCATCAAAGTTTCAATCATAGGGTTAATAGGTCTAAGTTCTTATCTAAATGGCTTGGTTTCAAGTTTAAAATGTATAGTGTGTGTCATCACTAGAGGGTTCAAAGTTTTAAGATCCTCATAGGTCCAAGATAAAACATTAATAAATTCATGTAATAATTCAACTAAGTTTTTTTTTCACCTACTATAAGTAAGCTCTTATTTTAATAGGGTAGTATTGTCCTTTTTTTTAATTTGAATTATTTTTAACAATTATTATTTTTACATACTTCTTTAGTTTTGGTATGTAAGTCATCAAATAAAGCTTCTCTAGTTGCTATTTCAAGGGATATTTTATTTACAAATTGACATCCTTTAACATAGATTCTTCATTAATTTGAGAAACTTTAAAACATTTATCACTAAATTCATCCTTGGAAAACAAAAAATCATAAATATGATTATTATCATAAAAAACCTTGAAAGAAAAGATATTATCTAGAATAGAATAACACTTAACTTTTTCAATAATAATTTCAAAATCCCAAGTGTTGTGTCTAACAAAAAACATCTAAAATAGTGGTCATTTAAGCTAATGCATCAAGAAAATAACTTTCTTTTCTAGGGACATGTTCAATGGATATCTGTTCAAATTCCATAAGAAGTTCAAAGATATAAGCTTTATGTGCTTCCATGATAGCATCCTTATAATTAAAAATTCCATTGACTTCATTTATTATTTGTTTGAGGCACTATAAATCTTCAATTTGGATAAGTCATAATATTGAGCTAGCTTGATCCTATGTATAAACACATCATATTCAACCATGTTATTTGTCATAGGTTGTGTGAAATTGATGGCTTTAAGGATAGGATCTTCACTAGGAGGTATGAGCATTATTCCAACTCCACATCCTTTCTTAGAAGAGGCCCCATCCACTCTTAATATCCAAGTGCTTAAGTTCGTAAAATATAAAAAATTATCTCGTTGATCGATGTAACAATGATCATCATCAAAATTTGGCTCATCTTCTAACATTTCAATGATTAGAATCTCATTAATATCTTCATCCTTTCCTAATGATGTTGGATCACCAAAAAGAAATGTTTTTCCATCATGTTGCTTATAAGGTAAAGTGTCTTCATAGATTTTCTCACATTTTCTAAAAACTTGATAAAATTAGATGCAATATGTATAAGCAAAAGGATTTATTTCTAAAATTTCACTTACATTATCATTTATAATATATTCATCAAGTCCAAGTTTAATAACTCCAATAAAACGATTAGTATTTTGGTTTTCCAAAGATTGATTTTGTTGATTAAGAGTTGTTACGACATGTTTATAAAAAGGTTCTCTTCGTGTAATGACATATTCATATTTTTCATTAATGGGAATTAATAATTTTGAAAAATCTAATCTATAGAAGCCCCCAAACAAGGCTTTGAAAGTCCTAGATAGGAGGAAACCATAACTGGGAGACATGTCAACTACTAAAATATCTATATAACATGTGAAAGTAGGGCATTTTTTAAGTTGTAATATCACTCCTTTTAATGATCCTACCACAAGTACGTTAGACTCATCAAGTTGTATCATCCTTCTTGCTTGTGGTAGCATTTGTGCTCCTAATATTTTACACACTTCTAATGGCATGACACTAATAATTGTGTCAAAATCCATTAAGTAGTTATGAACATTATTACTTAAAATAATCAAGGTTGTTAAGAAAGGTGGTTGATCTTTCTTATTCAACATGAAATTTCATAAGTTTTGTATTGATAGAGCATTAGGACATTTCACAAAATGAACTTGTTTTTTAGTTGTTGGAGATTTTTCCATATTCGTTTCAAGTGTATGAACTATCTTTTGGATCATATGTTTCATTTTATTGAAATGTAAAAAATCATACATTGAAATGTTGACTTTAGCTCTTTTCAAATCTTCAATTAGATCATAAGCTTTATGTTAATCTTTGACTTCATGTTGAGGTGAAGTGCTTCTAAGTATAGAAGGTGAGTTTGATTATTACTAAACACTTACTTGGGATGGTCCCATTTGATTAGTTGTGTTATTTTGACTAGGAACTCTTCTATTTGGAGGAGTATAAGAGTTATTCCTAGTTTGTTGTTGAGTCGTGTTCCTAATATGACTTACCATGACTTAGGAGTATGTGAGTTAGGATCACTTACCATGACTTCCTTCAATTTCTCTTTCATGAGGTATGTTGAGGACTATAATTGAAGCTTTTTCATTTTGTTGATTTTGAGCATTGTCACTATATAATGCTAAAAATTATGGACATGTTTTTGCATAATGTTGCCTAGTGTTACAAAGGAAATAATAATCATCATTGACTAATATGCGTGGTTTTGCAAATTGTATAGGAACTTTGTTATTATTTCACTTTAGTTCAACTACTTCATTGGAAAATTTTTGAAAAGAAGTTAATATGTGGATCGTTTGATTCTTTGTTTGATTAGTATACCCATTTAGATTAGATATTCCATTTTGATTTATAATAGATTGAACTAAAGTTTTTGATTAATCATCATTCAAACCAATATGTGATGGTAAAAATGAGGAAGAGATTAGAGTTTGAAAATAATTATTTGTAGGTTGAGAAATTTGGAGAGAAGTAGGGGTTTGAAACATAGCACTATTCATTCAAAAATTTTTTGATGATAAGGGACTAGATTACATAGGATTATTAATACTAATCATTTCAAACTAGGTTTCAATGCTATTAGATAATTTTCTCTAGCTCAACAACTTTAGCCATTGCTCATTCCAATTCTATTATGTTGTAATCAGATTTGATGGTATAGGCAAAGAATGGATTGATGGTGGATAGGTAAAATTTGAGGATACCATTAGGTTGGAGACACATCTCATTTGGATCATAAGCTAGTTGATGGAGAAAGTTTAAATTATAGTCATGAATATTTTTCCCATGTAGCTTTCTTATACTTGTAAAATTGCTTGAGGCTAAGGTAGGACTAGTGAACTTATCAAATTGAAGTAGAAACTTATTTTGAAAGTCTAGCAAATGAGCAATTGAGGTACCCCTATGTTCAATCATACAAATCATGCACCATTCATGCATGATCCGATTGAATTCCATGGAATCTATATCTTCAAGTACACTAGTCATCTAGGAGGTGAACCTTGCCCTAATGGTCATTTTTTGCCTTTCCAATTACACTTGTAATGTACAAAGGTATAGTTAAGTGTAATCAAGGTATATGATTTTTATTATTTTATATTGTGGTGATTAAGGTATAGAGATGAAGTAATTTAATAGCTTAATTAACTAATCAACTAACTAATCTCTAACTAATCCTAACATAAGCATCTAGTCCCACATTTCATACATGTCTTGAACCCACATATCTACTGCTCGAATTTCCAAGTGCTATGCTACTAGGCGAACCAAGCAATAACGCTACTAGGGTTACCAAAAAAATACATGCATATGCTCAAAGGAGTTGTACTTATGTATTTAATCTATTTAGCTTAATCAATTAATGAAGCACTTGAAGTCTAATCTAGCTTAATTAATTACATATTCAATGAAAACCATAAATGCATAAATGAATCATTAATCTATTCTATGTGGTACAAGGTTTGATCAAGAAGCTCATATTTATTGCCATACACATTGGTATGTTTAGGTACAACAGTTCTTGAATAAAGATTTGCACATTTTCTAACTCTTGTTGCTAGATATTAGAGAAAACATCTAACTTTCAAATGGAAAAATTGTAAGACCTCTACTACTATACTGACAAGAAAAGCTATAAACATAGTTGGTAAGCATGTATTTATAGACTTTATTAGACAACTACATCAATAGGGCCCAATAGATGCAACAAACACTACATCAATGGGGACTCATTGACATGAGACTTTGATGCTTCATCATACCCCCATGATTGAATGAAAAATCATCCTCAAGTTCCTTCACAAAATTGAGAAGGTATGAAAATATTGATTGAATCTTGACATAACAAATTAACATAACAAAACTGAGTGCCCAAGTGTATGAATGACATATTACAAAAACTTATGGCATTCAGCACACAAAATTGAACACTATGACATGACTCTAGAGAATTGGATGGCACATTGTCTAATACTGTAAAGTCAATTAAGAAGATCAAATAGTGCTAGGTGGTGGAGGTTCCTAAGGCTTTGAAGGACCTTCACTTACTTTGAGCATGTTTAATGGCTAAGGTGGCTATGGATGTCCTACTATGGCTATAGCCTCTAGTGAAAGGTGAAATGCATTAAATAATCCCTTCATCTTCTTCTCCTTATGTAAGGAATCATTCATAGTCCCATGGATAGGGCATTATTTGGAACATTTCATTTACATTAATAAACCAAGCAGTGAATTGTTTACATTCGATATCAAGCAACTTGACTATGTTCTGTAGCTCTTGGTAGTTACTCATCTTTCCAGCTAGGTTCTCAACAACAAATCTCTAATCAGTGTACTTTCCCTTAAGAACCTTAAGTTCAACGTTTACCTCCACAAGCTTCTACTTGGTCTCTTTATGATGCTTGAACTTGACCTTTTACAGCAAGTACAAGCTAGCCACCTATTTCTCCAATTCTGACCATGTCCATCCAATAATCAACATGGCCAAATTTACATATCAGAGATTGGTGAGCTCCATGTATTCCATCATCATCTTAATCTGAAACTCCTTCATGTAGATTTCTACTTTGTTATAGGTATCTATCCCATCGACAATGAGCTACCAAACTTCTCTTCATTGTTGTAGATGTTGGACAACTTTATTCACTTTTTCCTTTTCTTACTAAATGTGTTTTTATTTACTTCTTTTTGTTGACTAATCTGATCTTTGTAATGATCTTTGACTCTCTCAAATTTAAGAGCCTCTAATTTCTAAGCAGCTACCTATATTGCAATTTTCTAGTAAAGAGTGTAGACTTCCTCCATGTAGAGGTTCCTATTTTTAGCTACCAATCTCCTTAGCTCTATGTTCACTATGGCTAGTTTCTCCTATTGTTGATGGATGAAATATATTAATTGTTGTTTATGCTTATTAACATTTCATAAGCAATGATTCTTTGTGTTCAATTATACATTCTCCTAGTGGGTCTAATCCAAAGCCTTCTACATTTTGTACTATGTAGCCTATACCAAGAATCAATAGAACACTTCCATCTCCATCATGTACTCAACTCTGTTCAATCTAGTGTGAAGCTATTCAAGAGCTTCATCTCGTGTTAATGCTAGATTAAGAAATTTCAAGTTAATAATTTGGGTTCTTAATTCAGCAACCTCCATAGCCAAGAATTCATTCAGCCCCTTGGCTATTTCAAGTTTCCCTTCCAAAATTATGTTTTTTCCCCTTACCTCTAGTAGCTTCGACTGGGTTGCAGTAATAGAAGATCAAAAACATCTATAATTGGTTGCTTAGTTCCCATCAATTAGTCCAGTAGTTCTTCATTTTGTGTTGTGCTTATTCTTCTGATTAGGATCCCTACATATGTCTACACATCTTTGAATATGGTAACATCTAGTATAGACATTGTAGGTGCATTGAGCATTTTGAAAATCCTATCAACCACCTCTACTACTATCTCCTATGCTTGGTGCTACATCACCAATACTATTAACCCCTTTCCCTCCTCTAAGCCCATCAAAAAGGTCATGGCATTCCTAGAAATTTCTAGGAGTGGCTACTATTCTGTGAGAGATACCATGACCTCTCTAGCACTAGGATCTGATCTTATGTGCAACTATGTTCTTTGGGCTAAGAAAATGGATACACTTCCACCCATCAAGCTAATTGTTCAAGACACCTCATTTAGGTGACTCATTACTAGTCTATACATAGATGGATCACCACCACTTGTGCTTACTCATTGCTCTTGTTCACTCAAGAGCCATTCTCAATATTTGTACAACTATTAGGATGTTGTTGTGATGTCTAACATAGTTGTTTGAGTGGCATGTGAAGGTGGTGATCATTGCCCCTCTTCTTGAATAGTTGTGGAAGGCATTTTGTCCTTCATCATCTTCACCCAATTTATAGTCAAAGCATGCCTAAAAGCATCATTGATGTAGTAGCCTATTTCTCCCCTCTAATAGAGTTTTTTGATGAGACATGAAAACAAGAGTGTCTTCCTTCCACATTCACTTTCTTTAAATTTCTTTTCTGTCTCTAGATAGATCAACTATAAAAGGTTGATAGGAAATATTCCACTTAGAGTGGTGTAGTTATGGGAAAAAATTTAGTGATTTTGCTAGGCCTCACTCTGGGATTGAGGTGAAAGATCACAATTTTTTAGTGAATCCTTTCTTCTAGTGTTATCACTCTATACTCCTTGGAGTCAACACCATAGCATCGTTGAATCCATTCTTTCTTAATGTTGGGGTCTACCTACATTGGAATATCTATGAGATTTGCCCTAGTTTCTGACAACCTAATGACTTTAGTAATGGATTGCACTAAATAGGACACTAAGATGTCCTAAACTTTGATCATTGAACTAGATTTCTTGTTGTTCCAAAATAAGTATGTTTGTCCCATGTACCACCCCCTAATGGAAGTGATGATTGGCCACATGGGAGAGGTCTTTAGCTAGTCCTACACTTCCTTAGGTGCTTGCTCCAAGAAAGAGATAAATTTTAACTCTTGGAACACTAATTTTTGGACCTTTTTTAGCTTTATTTGATTTAAGCATGCTTATATCATGGTCATCCCTAAAGTTACTTGTTGAGCTGGTGCATCATCCTTGTGGGAATGTTTTGTTGTTGCTACTTGTTCTAGAATCTAGTGAATGGATTGAACTTTAGCCTTTTCTCTAAGAGGCCTTATGGAATGGGTTGCAAGTGGTTTCTCCTAGGCTTGTCCTTGACCTCTTCATGTTCTAGGCCATTTCTCCCTTGTTGTGATGGTCCTCCTTCCTACATCTGCTTACCTTTTGGTGTCATCTACGATCACAACACATCCATTAGTTAGAAGTTATAATGTGTAACATTAAATATATTAACTACCTTATCTCCTTAGTTAGTTATACTTTGGCTATGTGTGCTTACTTTTCGGTGCCATCTATGGTCATGACACATCCGTTGATTAGTAGTTATAATGTGTAACTTTAAATATCTTAAGTACCTTATCTCATTGGTTAGTTACACTTTGGATGAAATTGCACCATGGTAGATTAATTATTTTAACATTATTTTATTAATTATTTATTATGAATGTCACATGAGCTTGTTGGGAAGGTTTAACTCTTGTAAGTTGGCATTTAAATGTTGATTTTTAAGTTAAACCCTTGTGGGAGTTAGAAAAAATAATGAAAACTTTTTTTTATCAAAAATGGCACATTTGTGGCTGCCACGACGAAGAGGTTACCTCCAATAGCTACAAGGTCAAAGAATCAAATGATTCAAATAAATGGTTAGGAAGTTATGTGCTCTAGAAGGTTCTAGGCTCTGAAAATGTCAAAAACTCCCTTCGCAATTATGAGCAAATGTGAAAACTTCAAAGGGGATCATGTATATTTATAGGATTTTTGTGCTACATCAACAAGGCCATGTATATGAGGCCTCATATACACATCAACCCTATTGATGGGGCCCTATATATGGAGCCCATAAGCAAAATTTTCAAACTTAATTTTCTTGAAAAATACAAGGAATTTTTTAATGAAGTTGGGATCCACGAAGTTCCATAAAAGCCAAGAATATGATGAAATCATTGAAGAGGGTCATTGAAAGCTAAAAATTAAAAAATTTGATGGAGAATGTACTTATTAAATAAAAATTGGTAAAGGAGCATATTGTTTGGTGTAGAAGATGGGTGTACAAAAGATTTTGAGTGTAAGAATGCCTAAGGATAAGGTACTTAATGAACCCAACAAAGAGATATGCAAGTGGATCCTTCTCATAGCAAGCACAGAATTTATTTATCCTTGCATAACCTCAACCTAAGAAGCCTGTGAAGCCCATAGGCGATTAATGGTTAATGAAAGTTAAGGACTAAAACCTAGAAGATTCTACTCAAGAATTTAGGCACATCAGACAAAGACACTGATTCAAGAACAAGGAAATTGGAAATGAGGTGAGTTATGAGTAGCATAGATGTATGATAGAAGAGGTGGAATAGAATTCCAAATTGAGGTCATAAGAAGTCCCTTGTGGAGTTTGGATTTAAATGACTTGAAAAGATCCATCCTTAGTCCAAACCAAAACCATCCACTTTTAGCAACTTCACATCATCACTTTAAGACTAATCCAGCTCCTTAGAACACAAAAGTGCATCCACAGAACAACCAATGATTCATAAAGAGAAGAAAAGAGAAGTAGGAAGTGAGAGAGGGCCTTAGCTAGAGGGGATCTTTAGGCATGGGTAACATGTCTTTCTAGTCCCATAACTAGTGCTTATAACCCATTTATTTGTCTAAGGGGTATGCTTTGAATTCTCATTATGTTTTTTTTATGTTCATTTTTGGATGGAAATCATACCATGCAAAGATGTTATTAAACTTCATATTATTGATCAACATAAAATGATAAAAAGTCCATGAAAACACTAATGCACCCAAGCAAGAAAAAAAGAACAAAGAATATTGAATCCCCTTGAATTCACACCCTATACAAACCTTTGAATCCTTCCCAATTCTAGAAACTACCAAGGTCATAAATTTATTAAAAGTTTATTTAAGAAAAAGGGACCTTAAACCTTCCAAAATAAGAAAAATCATAGAGTGTGGGGATGGGTGGATGTTGTGGACTCACTACCTATTTCATGAAAAATAAACCATGACTAAGCTATTAGTACAAAAATTCAAAAATAAAAACCAGACATTAGCAAACAAAGCATTAAGCACAAACAACCCTTAGTAATAGCAAAAACACCACTATGTCCTATTGGTACAAAGCACATTTATTAGCAAAAAATCTAAAAATCTTACTCAAAATGAAGTAAAAATAGATAAGAAAGTATAAAATATTCAAGAAAAATTCAAATGTACTAATGATGGTGTAAAAGAGAAAAAAGATTTAAAAATCAAAAAGGTGTAAGAGAAACAAATTGTAAAATAAATATGTGTAAAATAAAAAATAGAAAAAACTAAGGAGCCACGCATATATGGTTAGTATGGATGGCCATCTCCTTCACAAATAAGTTGGAAGGAGGTGATCTAAAAAATTTAGCATGGTTCTCCATTCGTTCAGGTATTGATTATACTAGCTTGCTTTGGCTCATGGAAAGGCTTCACTTGTTTGATGTTGACCAACTACTTTCTATGTCAACTCTCAAGTTTGTAAATTAACATGGTCTCAAAGAAAAAAGGTTTCATCAATTATATAAGGTTCCATTCACAATGTTTGAAACTTTATTTTTTGTGGTACATGTGTGGGGCTCTAGTAGAAAACTTTATCACCAGGTTGGAATTTTGCTATTTGTATACTAAGGTCATGATTCTCCTTGTTATATGGCTTATGCACTTCATTCAAAGATAGGCCACTAATCAGTTTTCATCTAGCACATTCAGGTTGATCAATCTTTTTCTTTGTGTTAAGCTTAGGTCAAGGTCCAAGTCATAGGCTGTTGAGAGTGTACAAAGCTTGGATTAGACTAGGAGTATTGGAAGTTTTTCATATAGCAACTCATAAGGTGAGTAGCCTATACGAAGTTTCCACATTGAGTGGTAAGCCCAAGGAGCATCATTGAGTTTTGTGCTTCAATATTTCCTATATTTTCTTACAGTTCTCATTAAGATCTTTGTGATCTTCCTATTGGTAACTTCTACTTGATCGTTGGCTTTTGGATGATAGGATATTGTTAATTTATGTTCAACTCTTAAGCATTACATCAACTTTCGAAAGATGACACTTGTAAAATGGGTTCCATTATCAGAAGTCAGTGCACATGGCACACCAAACCTATTAACAATATGTTATTGTGCAAATTGAACAACAATGGATGATGTATAGTCAATGATGGCTACTGCTTATGCCCATTTGGTGCAGTAGTCAACTGCTACAATGATGTATGCCTTTACATTAGACATGGATGTGATATGACCCATAAAGTCTATGCCCCATATGTCAAAGCGTTCTAGTGGTTGAATCCACTATTGAGGACCTTCCATTCTTGCAGTCATCCCACCATCTCATTGATAGTACTCACCAGATCAAAAAAAATTGGTGAATGTCCCTAAAGATTATAAGCCAATAGTATCATGTCATTAGGATTTTTATGATCATGCATCTTCCTACATAGTCATCTCCACAAGTGCCTTCATGAACATCCTAGAGACCATGTAATTGGTCCATATCAGGTACCCACTAACAAACTAGGCCATTGGCACACACCTTGTAAATGTATCCATTGATTTCCATGAAGTACTTAGCCTAATGAAGAAATTGTTATCTCTTCCTAAACTATAGATCTTGTGGCATCTCCTGAGTGAGAAGGTAAGTGATGATGCCATCATACCATTTTGGTTCTACAGACATTTGTTCATTTATTGTAGCAATAAAGAGGAGTTAATTTGGAAATTGATCAAAGAGTGAGGTCTCCTTCTCTTTGTTATCCCATGTTAATTAAGAGAGATGGCCAATGACAACATTCTTAGTTCCTTTCCAATCTATCATTGTGAGATCAATTCTTACAATATCACAAGCCACCATATGATGCAGGGGCTCTCCATTGGCTTGTTCATTAGGAAGAAAATGGCATTGTGGTTTGTGTGCAAAAACTCTTTATAACCAAGCACATAGTACTTGAACTTCTTAAGAGCATACATCACTGCCATTAGTCCTTTCTTAGTTGTGGTGTAATTTAATTATGCACCCACAATGCTTCAGCTCATGCAGTGGATATAGTATGGACATTTCTTATCATCCAATTGTGTAAGCATAGCTCCCATGGAATAATTAGATGCATTTGTCATTATATTAAATGGTTTGGACTCATCTAGTGCCCATAGAATTGGATTTTCTACAATTTTTTATTTTAATTATTGGAATGCATGTTCACACTACCTAGTCCAGATGAACAGAGCATCTTTCTTTGTAAGTTCAACCAATGGCTTTGTGTTCTTAGAGAAATTCTCCATAAATCGCCAATAGTAGCTAGTATGTCTAAGGAATGATTGAATGTCTTTGACTATCTCTGGTTGATGTGTAATTCCTTGTATGACCCTTATCTTTTCAAGGTCTACCTCAATCCCTACTTGAGTAATTTTGTGCCCTATTACTATGCCTTCCTAGACCATTAAATTGCTTTTCTACCAATTGAGCCTAAGGTTTGTTTCAACACATCTTTTCAATACCTGCTTAAGGTGATCCAGAGCTTGCTCAAATGTAGCCCCATAGGTAGAGAATTCATTAATAAATAATTCTACCATGCTACCGATCTACTATTACAAAATACTAAGGACTAGACATTAAAATGTTGCAGGAGCATTGCATAGATCAAATGGCATCTTACAATATGCAAAAGTCCCCCATGGGCTTATGAATGTTATCTTGGCCTGATCTTCTGGCACAATCTAGATTTGGTTATAGCCACTATAACCATGCAAGAAGCTATAATAGCAATTCTTAGATATAGTATCCAATACTTGATCCACAAATGGAAATGGAAAATGATCTTTAAATGTTGTCATATTCAATAGCCTGAAGTTGATGTAGACTTACCACTTGCCACATGTCTTTGGCATATTTATGAGTGGACTAACCCACTCATTATTTGCAATGGGATAGATGAACCCTGCCTTGAGGAGTTTTTCTATTTCCTCTTTAACGATCTGCTTCAATTTGGGATTTAGTTGCCTCTGTGGCTATCTTATTGGCTTCATGGCTAAGTCGGTGTAGATGCAATGCCATTAGGTGCCTTGATTTAGGAATTGTCTACACATGGTTAAGTACATTATTATTATTGTAATTTTTGGGTTTTATTTTTTAGGAAGAACACTAGATTGGTAAAAATGTTTTTGTGGTTGACTGCTACATTTACCAAAATTCAAACTGCACCAAGACTAAAAATGCATTTCCATATCTGAAAGTTATGGCAAGAGAATTAATGAGGAAAGTAATCATGCATTATCTTTGCCCAAGCCAACAACCAAAAGAGTCATAGTCATAGTTTGATGAGAATTGTAGAAGAAGATGAAGAAGGGTGGCATTTGAGGTGACAAGAGCTTTTCATTTCTTTCACTGTGATGTCATTGATGGCTTGACCTATTCCAATGGTACCATGATGAATCAAATACGTTCTATCTTGTTTGAGGAGGTTCCATGTGATGTGATCATGCATTGATGCCTTGTTGTTTGTAACTTGTAAGTGGCTCACCAATGTTGTCATGGCATGAGAAGCATGCTTGCTTAGAACATGGCAACAGTCACTTTCCCTTGTAATGATAAAATATAAATAATCACTAAAAGCCTAGGTAACAATTTATATCATGATATAGAAATAATCTTGGTATTTTATGGGATTTTGAACATAGAATTAATATAACAATTTATTTGAAATTGTGTTGGAATTCATGTGATTGAATTTAATATATCAATAAATTGATATTTTATGTGTGGCTTTTCCTGGAGGCCCATGGGCCAGCACATCTACCAAGGAAATGATTGGGTAGTGTATGATAAGTTAAATCTTCATAGAAAGGGCAAATAAGCCCCTTCTTGAAATGTTTGTGTTACATGAGAATGTTCTTTGCTTCTTATTTTTTTATCAATGTACGTAATTAACAATTTAAATTTGTTTTTAAGCATTAATCATTCTTTAAAATTAAACAAATTTTTCATATGGTTTAGTTAAATAAAATTTTTCTATTTTATATTCACCATAGTGAAGCTTTTTTGTGTTAATATCAACTCTCCCATGCTAGCACGAGGCCATGATTAATAAGTTTTAATCCCATAACAATTAGAAATTCTATAATTTTTAACCCCATGTAAATTATTTGTGTGGTATTATAGATAAAGTAGAGTAAGCTCAACCAATAGTAAGAAAATAAAGATGTTGTCACTGAACTTAATGTAGCTAGTATTTACTATTCATTTAATATATCATTCATTTCTTTAACTTTAGATGAAAACTAATAAGAAAGTAAAACTTATGTAACCTACCTAAAACAATGCAGGTTTGAAGAACAATAATAGCCACATCTATTATATAACTACATATAGATCCACTTTAAATTATTAAACCAAGGTAAGATAATGATAATTAGTATTTCTGATTTATGTTTATTTCATTACAACCTTAGTCTTGTGACATGTTTAAGGGGTAACATTTCACCAAATAAGTTGCTTTACCACCTTTTAACAGATAAGGTGAGTTTGGCAGGATGATATTTTTTTTGGATGTTACAGAGAACTTTTACCGATCAAGCACGAATTTGTGTTTGATAATCCTAAAACTGAGAAAAGAAAAAATCTTTGAGAGCACATACTGTCCATTTGTTTGGGCTACAAAAAGCTAGTAGCAGCAAAGGTCATAGAAATACTTAATCTGAACCAATCATAAATTGAATTATGAACTTAAACATAAGCACAAGAGAGATTAATTTCCAAAGTTTCTTCCCTAATTTCATTCAAATGAATCTAGAGTGCTATAAGCTCTAAAAATCTTGTTAGAATACTACTAAATTATGTTCTCATGATGCTATTGTTTATTCTTTGTCACCTAGTTCTCCAATCAAATGATTAACATGTGTTTGTACTTTTATCACGTAGGTCAATCATGCAAGCATGATCTTTCTTACTTACTGAACTATGTGCATAGGATTCCAGTCACTATTGAAACAAACATTATCAATACTCCAAAATTCCTGAAACTAGATGATGTTGTTGTGAGTTTGTTGGAATTGCGAACAAAAATTAAACACTCCGCATGACTTGCTACTTGTCATGACATGCATAAATCTTGACCTAAAAAAATTAAAAAAAATTAACCAATCCATGGAAGCAAAGTTAAGAATACAAAATCACAAGTGAAAACCTTCCAAAAATAAAAATTCACCCACCACCTTTTTCTCTTAAAAAGAAAAACAAAATCAACGATAAAAGACAACCCAAGAGCCAAATCTATGGGGCCCCACAAAAACTAGTAGTTAATTAGCTAAAAACTTAACAAAAGACACCATCCAACATTAAAGGTAAACTAAATAAAATCTTGCATAATAATTTATTCATGATAAAAATTCAAATTCCAATGCAAGCCATGTGACTACTTTTTAGATTCCTCTTTTATTAAATGTGGAGAGAACTTCCTATTCTTTTTCCATTTGTGTCCCCTCTACCTTCCTATTTTTCACACAGGCTAAATCAACAAATAAATATGACTTAAGGGATGTTTATTTGATATCATATCATATGCTTGGACCATTTGAAATACAAGGATTTGATAGCCAATATTTGTAGTTGGTGGTTTGACTTTGTTTAGTAGTTTGTACTCCATTCATTGTTAATGACTTGTTTACCTGAGGTGACTTCTTCATTTTCTCTTCCATGAGGTATGTTGAGGACCATAATTGGGGCTTTTCCATTTTATTGATTTTGGGCATTATGATCATATAATGCTAAAAATTAATGACAAGTTTCCAAGAAATGTTGCCTAGTGTTATGATGGTGACAATAATCATTATTGATCGATGTGCTTGGTTTTTTAGATTGTATAGAAACTTTGTTATTATTTCACTTTAGTTAAACTACTTCACTAGAAATTTTTTGAATAGAAGTTAATATTTGGGCCATTGGTTCTTTGATTAGTAAATCTATTTAGATTAGGTATTTCATTTGGGTTTATAATAGATTAGACTAAAGCTTTTGATTGATCATCATTCAAATCGATATTTTTTAGTAAGAATGAAGAAGAGATTAGACTTTGAAATAATTATTTGTAGGTTGAGAAACTTGGAGAGAAGTAGGGGTTTGAAGCATAGTATTATTCATTGGAAAAGTTTGTGATGGTAAGAGACTAGATTGCATAGGATTGCTAATAGTAATCATTCTAAATTAAGTTTGAATGCTATTCATTAGGGTAATTTGCTCTAGCTCAATAGCTTTAGTCATTGCTTCTTGTAATTCTATTATGTTGTGATCAAATTTGAGGGTATAGGTAAAAAATGGATCAATGGTGGACAAGTAAAAATTGAGGATACCATTAGATTGTGAACACATCTCATTTGGCACATAAGCTAGTTAATGGAGAAATCTTAAATTATAGTCATAAATATTTTTCCCATGTAGTTTTCTTAAACTTGCAAAATTGTTTGAGGTTAAGGCAAGACTAGTGAACATATCGAATTGAAGTAGAAACTTATTTTTAAAGTCTAGGCATGAATTAATAGAGGGGAGCATTAAAAACTAATAGGTAGGTTTACTTCTAAAAGTAGTCAAAATGACTCTACATGCTATATCATTTTTGGTAATATTGTAGAGGCCTAGTAAACTTTCAAAGCATTCTATATGTTGTGGTGCATCATTGGTGGAATATGTAGGATCAAAAAATAAGTTGGTGTTTTAAAGTAGTTTTGGAATATTATGATAGTTCGAATCCTTCTTGGGAAAGAATTTGGAAAATGTGAAGCTCATTATTTTTTTAAGGTAAAATGATAGGTAATTAGTTGGTCAAGGGCAAGAGTAAGAGATCTTTGTTAAGACGTTTTATGGGAAGATTCTTGGCTCATAAAATGAAAAGACCAAAAAATGTAAATGCTAGTATATTGTAAACATTAAAGAAAATAGGGAAATATTTATATATTATTTTTTTATAAAAAAAAACTAAAATTGCAATATATATATATTAATTTTTTTAAAAAAAAGTAAATGCAGAATTTTAGAAAAGTAAATTTAAAATAGAATGGTGTTATTAAGAAAACCATCCTACCAAAGTTAGAACTAAGGTAAGGACAGCCCAAAATAGAAATAAGATACAAAAATGGGAAATTGGTATTTCAGGAAACATGAACCAGAAAATAGAAATAGCAAAATGAAGACTGGAAAGGTTCATGAAATTGAGAAATGAAAAAAGAAGTTCAGAGAAACAATGGTTTCATGAAATGAAAACATTAACTAAAAAATAGATAACTATCAAGAACAAAACAGAAAACAGAAATCAGCCAATGAAGATTTAGGTAACCTGAAAACAAAATAGAAACTAGAAAATAGAGGTTTCAGGAAATAGTAACAGGGAAATGGAAACAGAAAATTGAGGATTCAAAAAGAAAATAGAAACTTGTCCTCCTTCCAGCACCAAAAAGAGGGTGTTGATGCGTAAATATAGGTCACACAGTGATACCTTTAGAAAACTTGTTTTGAAAAACTATTGCCTCTCATGGGTATGAAAACACAAGAACAATCTCAGCTACTGAGGGCAACGTCACAGATACAAACCATTACATTTAATAGTGCTGAAAATTTTAAAAGAGTAGAGTTTTAAAATTAAACTTAGTCGCTGAACAATAACAATAATTGATTGCCAAAGCAGTGTATGGGACTTCTGGGAATGAATCTAAGGTCATTCCTAAAGTAAACTTCAAGGAATAAATTAACAACTTGGGAAACAATATTAAATAAAAATAGCTGTTCATTAAACAATTTCTGAAACTGAGCATATACGGTAATCAGTCACCAAAAGAGAAAATAACATAAATTTTTAATATAAACAAAAGGCTTTGTAATTAAATTGTTTCTCTTAACTGCAAATGACTAAACATGGAACAAAGACTAAAGCTCACAGCTCATGGAATAACAAATCAAAAGGTTGTAACAAAAGACTTAAGCTCAATATAGAGCCCCAGATCTTGTCTCTATGAGATGAATAGCCTCTTGCACAAGCTTGTTTCCCTGTACCTCTAGGAGGCACACCTAAAAGGAAAAAAATATAAAAGAGTAAAGGCATATAGGTCATAGAATAAGATGTGTATGGGTAGAAAGATAGCAAGAATAGAAAAACAATACAGTGAGAAAGAAGATATAATATATGTAAGGTATGAAAGGAGTGAAGTGTAGTCATGAGTAAGGGTAAGTGGTATGGAGATAGATAGGTACGTCGTGTGAAGAAAAACGTATAAGATAGTGTGGTATAAACTGTATGGAGCGAGTATATGTATATGTGTAAGTATATAAGTAAAAGTGAAGAAAAAATGTGTAAACACACATAGGAAATGATAAGGGAGCATGGATAAGGATAAAAAGAGAAAAGGTGATAAATGTGGAATTTTTGCCATGTTCTGGAGCTGTTTGGCGGATGCAGACTTGGTGGCCTCCTGGTGTAAAGTGCGAGGAATGGCGCTGCAGAAGGGACAGCATGATGTGTTGCAGGATTGGTCTGATGGATGTGCCAAGAAGACGCCGCTGGTCTGTGAGAGTTCTCTGAAGAAATGATTTTCAGACGATTTTGTGCAGAGTTTCACGACATCCGTGCCCTGTGTTGAATCTGTGAGTACTTGTCTGCATTGGTTTGGTGGGATGCTTTATTTCCAAGGATGGATCGAACAGGTATGCAGTGTTTCTTTGCATGAATGCCAAAGATGCACCTGGAAGAAAACGTTTCGAGGCTCGTGCCACTGGCACTGAACACTGTCCTGCCTGTGCTCCAACTCTTTGCTAGCCATCACATTCATGGTGTGGGTGCAGCACAACAAGGGTGGAAAATGGAGGTTCACCATGTCCATGTTTAGCCTTGCACTGCTGCTCCTTCTCTTTGTGTCTACCATGGCTCTCTATAATCGCCCCAGTGGTGGTGGTAGTGCTGGTGAAGCACCGGATGCTCATGTCACTAGAGGCATGTGTGCTGGCAGAGCGACGTGAGGTGTGGGCTTTGTGGCCCATTGTGGGCCCGCAACGCTGATAGGTGGGGATTGTGCACAGAAGAGTTTTCATTTTATTTCATTATGTTTTCCTTTATTTTATGAGTTTTAATTTTATTTCATTATGCTTTGCTTTATTTTATTTTCTCTCTTGTGTGAACACCCCACCAATCAGCCAATCAACGATGATTCTAATGATTTATTTATTATTTTTTTTGTCAGTCTTTTGTTCATTGTTAATGTCATGAAGATAATTGCTTGTTTGTCTCGTTCATAGACTTGGTTTTATTGGTAGAATATCTAATCAGTCACCAGCATTCCATTTCCCGTAGGGGTTATTACATACTATTATGCACAGTTACATACTTATTAAACATTTAATGTTTTCTGCTTTTATTTCATGGTCATCTTGCTTTCATGTTCGTGGGTTTGATGTGCGGGTTTCAACCAAAGGAGAATAGGCAAAAGGTAAGGCAGCAAAGAAAGAAGGGGACAGAAAATCAAAATAGATAAAACCTTCCCCTGAATAAGATGCAAGGATTTTTTATTTTTTTATTTTTTGTTTGTGGTTTTGGGGTTTGGGATAAAAAAAAAGGAGTTCCAAGAACCAGTTTTGGAGGTGCTACTAGAACGAGGAGCTCTACCAATGGCTCTCAACAAATGAGAGAAGGAATGACATAAACTTGTTGGAGGAGGTGTGCCTCTTGGAGGTACAGGCAAACAAGCTTGCGCAAGAGACTATCCATCTCTCTGATAAGATAAGATCCAAAGCTCTATACTGAATTAAGTCTTTTGTTGCCCCCTTTTGATTTGTTATTCTAAGAACTGTGAGCTTTATTGCATGTTTAGTCATTGGTAGTTAAGAGAAACAATTTAATTACAAAGCCTTTTGTTTGTATTAAGAATTTATACTTGATACACTTAGTTTAAGACCTTTTTTAATGAACAGTTACTTTTATTTAATATTTCTTGCCAAGTTGTTAATTTATTTTCTAAAGTTTACTTTGCCAATGACCTTGGATTCATTGCAGAAGTCTCATACACTGCTTTGGCAATTTGTTATTGTTATCCTTTAGTCACTAAATTTAATTTTAAAACTCTGCTATTTTAAAATTATTAGCATTATTAAATATAATGGTTTGTGTATGTTAAATTGTTTTGGGTAGGAGAAGTGCCTTAAGCAATAGTCTCTTAAAATGAATTTTCCCTTGAGTGTGTGAGTCATATTTACAAATCAACAACTTATTATTAGGATGTCATGAGTACACAAACACTCAATGTAAGCACTCAATGTAAGGAGATACTATGCCCTCAAATAAACAGAGAGGTTGATAAATTTTACTGAGGTTGATAAATTTTACTGCTAGATAATTGCAATTAATGGTAAAAGGTAGTTTCATGGACTTAACCAACATATTGTAAGCGAACTGAACCAATTTCGGACGCGAAAACCAACTTTATCACTTTGGAACCACTGAAACTAACTTTACCAGACAATAAGGTAAGACATAAACATGCCGTTTCTTTTCCTTTCCCTGTAAGTAAGTATATGAGCTCTGACACCACTGTTTGGCTGTTTGCACAAGACAGTGTCCTGAGAAATGAAACCAATTTTAGTGGCAATTCATGCTGCAGTCACATAATCCATGTCAGTCCAGCCTTGCTGCAAGGATGGTCCTGCTGCATATATTTATAATTTGTTTGTTTCTTCCTTTTAATTCGCTAACGTCGCTGGGCTGTGTTGTCTGAACTGTTTTGCATATGTTCAAACTGTTTGTTTCTTTCTTCTAAATTTGCTAACCAAATTTGGCCGCGTGAAATGTTACTGTGAAAACTGTGCTGCTGGTACAGGGTACACGCCAAACGCCATCAACGTGGAGTTTGTATTTGTATGATATTCATGTATAGGGCATAGCTTTTAAATTTTTTTTAAGGTTAAAACATCATTGTTACTTAGGCATATTACTTTTAAAAGAATTTTTGGAGTGATTCTTGCATTGTTGCAGACCATATTATCTTGATTTACACGATGCTCATGGTACATAATACATTCACGTTGGTTGCATGGTATTCTGCAAAATGAAAATTCTGGATACTTCCAAGATTCAGAGTAGCTCAATCAACTAATTTCAAGTTTAAAATAATTTTATAAGTTTTTTTTTATGCTGGCTAGTTGACCCATACTAAAACTTAGACCTGAATTGCGTGCTCAATGCTGTACTGGCCTTCCATCTTTTATTTTTTTATCTTTTAACATGATGCCACTACCTAGTGCACTTCCACTCTTTCAAAATCACCGCGCTAAAATACTATAGAGCACCAAAGGTTGCAAAACATAAACCTTATTGAATTTCCTTCACCAATTCGATAAATTTCCGTGTTAAAGTCCTTGGAAATGAAGCGAGTGTGTATGGCTTAAGGTATTTCACTGTGTGCGTTGCCTATTCTTTCTCCGACGAGACCGACGAGGTTGTGAATGCCCGCTGGAGGGATGTTTGTTTTATTATCAGCGTGAAAAGTTTACTTACAGTCATTGATCAAATACAATTTTTTTTTCAAAGCTCAGAATAGTTTGATCCAAGAACAAAACTCGAATGCAGTACAGGAGCAGCGGAAATCAAATCGGTAATTAACTTTAGTATCATTTCCGTTGTGCATCAGAAAACCAGGGCAACAGAAAACAGCAAGTTTAAAATAAAAATTGGTACAGAAAACAGTAAAAACGCTGCAGAGAAGGCAAGCAAAATAAGCATCTGACAATTCATAAAACAAGAGAACCCTGTTTATTTACAATTTTACATACATCTGCATAAAGAAGGAAAAGCTTGACTTAGTAATTTTGTATACAGATTTCTATGTACAAAGCAATCAATGACCACAACCATGTAGAAGCACAAAATCATAAGAATCATAAGGAAAGCTATTTGAATTTTCTATGTAATATTGCATATGATATGAACAATTTATTGGTTTTTAACACCCCTCGAGAATTCCGAAAACCATAGCCATGGCACAACACATGCTGGTTATTTGACTTTCATTCAGATTCCTGCAGTCGCTGCACTTCTCCAAAAACTGTTTGAAGCAATCAAAAGTTTTTAGAACGCCATGCTGCACTGTTGATGCAAGTAATCTTTCAAGATTTTCCACGAAACCTGTAATCTGCTCAATTTCTTCAAGCTCAGTGGCTTGGCTAATTAGAATCCTGTTGCATATACTCTGCAAATGTGCCCCAGCAACTGCATGATTCCAATTTATACAATCAAATTCATCATTGTGGCAGCTTTTCTCGATTTCCTATTCTGCCATGCTTTTAAGATTCTGCACGGCAACTCGAACACTCTCAGTTTTCGCCAAAGGAAGATCATGATTCAGCCACCGGAAGGCACCTTTGATCTCCTTGATTTCTTTGAACACATCATCTGCTGCGTCGTTGCTTAATCGTTTGCTCTCCATACTTAAGGTCTCTGAGACACTCATAATCTGCCATGCTTGCTCAACAGCTTTAATGCGCTTCCCCAAATTGTCTTTCTGACCCTGAACATTGTTATCGATTTGAACACCTTTTTCTTCTAATTTCAGAGTCACAGTTTCATAGACAGCAGAGACTTCAAACAGAATTACAAGCAAAGAAACCACAGTCATCTTGATTGACAGATAACTGCAAATCAAACTTAATTTTAACATTTCCTTCTAGTAAGGGCTCTACATACCTTTCAGCAATTAAACATGAATTGTTCTGGAGGTCTGCTCCTTGGGCCTTGCTAAACAAAATTTTCATTTCCATGCATTCTTT
>MNCI01006542.1:83515-127917 GCA_015680685.1 Gnetum montanum | reverse complement strand
GATTTTGATGTAAGAATAGGTTTTTTAGAATATGTTAAACGATTACATTCACCTTGTAAGGTTAGCGTAATTAGAAAGGAATGGCTTTAATTTACTAAAGGACATACAAAAGCATTTAAATGTGAAGATGTTATACTTGATATGGATGGAATAGTTGAAGAAGATACAGCTAGATGGGGAGTTTGCATGGTGGAGATATTCCTAGATTTCTTTAGGAGTGAAGTTTCTTTCTTAGATCAATTTTTTTATTAAACATATAACAAATATTAATATGTATTAATTTTCTTAATTAATTTATGAAATGTGATTTGAAAACTTGAAATAGTGATGTTTTATATATCATGAATTTTTTAAACACCATGATTAATAGACTATTAGGTCTTAAGCTTCAAATGAGTTTGTTTATTGATGAAGTTTTGAATAATTTATAAAATGAATTTTTTAACAATGCAAAAATTTATTCTTTTTTTTATCATTTATGTAGGTTGCATCTTCTTCTAAAGGAAATTGGTCAACATATTTTTTCATTTATTAGATAAAAAAAATAGTCTAACTCCAAAAAAAGTTGAAAAATTAGTATCTCTTCATAGCATGATTAGATTGGAAGAAAGAAAGAAAATAAAATATAGGCAATCACCTACTCTTTGTTGGGATGTTAAATCTACTGACATAGTTAATATTCCTGGACCAATGAATCTTAATATTGATGATTCAATCCTTGATGAAGATGATTACCATGTAAATGATATTAATGACATAGAACAAAATGAAGCAGGTTTTACAAATTTACTCTTTAGAGTAGAGTTACAAATTTACTCTTAGAATTTGAACAATGTGAAAATTTGTAAGCTTTGGCAAGAAACTCTTTTGTGATTTAAAGATAGATAATTTTGTAACATTATCATATATATATATATGATAATGCTAAAATATTTTATAATACACATGAGACTCAATACTTAATGTTTCATTGCAATCTTTTATGCAATTTTTAAGCATGAACAATATTTTGAATTTACATTGTACTTGTTCTCTTTTTTTATGATATTTTTATATGATATATGAGATTTAATTTTTTAAAAAAATTAATATATTCAAATTTTCTCTATCACGTCCCCGGCTACGAACTCGTCCCCACTTTTTTTTGAGGTACACATACCCAACACGTTCAGAATCAGGAATCCTCGATTCCTCGCTTCCACGAATTGGATTCTTTTGATGCATAGGTGATAACGGATTCGTTAAGACTAGCATAACTTCGGTTCTCTGCAATGAATTTTGTTGTACCGTCTTTTCCATCTGGTTTCCATGTTTGGCGCATCACATAACAAATACTTGAAATTAGCTTGAAACGCACATCCAAATACTTGGAATCTTCCACTCAATTTCCAAACAGAGAGGCTGCACTTCTATATGCTCAACAGCAAAATAGCTTTAGCTTTTATTCTGTATGTGAGGTTTCACTCCTATATGCTCAACATCATGATAATGACTTTCGAGGTACACGCAAATACTTGGAATTTTCGATCCACTTTTCACGCAGGTGAAAGGCTGCACTCCTCTATCATCAAATGCCAAAATATAAATCCGATCGGGATGCTGAGGAACGCCGTGTCCCAATTGAAGGGGACGTTACTTTTATAAATTAATGATACATTTTAAAGAAATAAGCCATTCAACACAAAGAACAAACCGAAGATCATCATAATCTTAATCTTAATCCTACCCTGGAGTACCAAAATTTTTTTAGCTAAAAAGAACAAACCAAAGATATTTTATGTTGTCCGTTAGCGAACAAACCAAAGCTATTTAAAAAAATAAGTACACCGACTTATAATTTAGATTTAATTTTGCCATTTGGGAATACTCGATCTTTATCTGGATTCAGAGATTTATAGCTGTGCAACCCAACACACAAACATGAATGCTGGTGCAGAGTGTGAAACGAATGGGGAGAATGAAAATGAATGCATGTGCATGACATTGATATTATATGCCCACAACATGCGGATGAGTCGAGAACCATGACTTCCATCTTACGGATTACTATAAAGAAGATGTATCGTTGCAAAGCTACATGTACGGTGGAAAACAAAATTCAAAATTATGATGGTTTTGCTCAAGTTAAACATGAACACACAAATGATAGTAAGGTGGTTTCAAAGATGGATATGCTGAAGAGATATGGTTCTTGAAGTACCCATTCGAAATAAGATGTCTTATTTCGATCAATGTAATCTGCTTTGGCTTAACTAAAATTTGACAAAACATATCCTTATTATCTAAAATGGAATATATATATATATATTGAAATATATTATTTTAACTAGTTTACATTATGCAATTCTAAGAGTTAATAATAGAATGCGAATTTTTCTTAGGTTAAACTGAATCGTTTTTGTTTGATGATCTTTGCATTATTTAGATATTTATTTTAAAAAGTATGTATAGGATTGTTTCCATTGACAAAATAGCATTATATAAGTGCAATAATTTATTTTAAAAATTAATCTCTAAGAATTTACTATGGAGGCAAGGTAGATAGATGGAAGTGATCTTCCATCTAGCCAAAGATATTTAATTTTCCCCTTTATTAGTAATTTCTATCTTTGGTTAGAAAGCAATTTTATTCCATCTACATATTCCATTGTAATGTTCGTCATGGTATTCATATTGTATGGCTATTGTTTAATCTATGTGCTTGTGTGATTATATGTTTATGATTGAATCTTAAAATAAGGAAGACCATTCTCTTTCCAAAATTCTCATCTTTTAATTTAAATATTCATTTCAATTACTTTTTATTTTTAACATTAAAAGATCTTATATGGCATTCTATGTGATAAAAGAGTACCAATAAAATTAAAGAGAAAATTTTACAAGATAGCAATCAAACATGCTATCTTATATGGTGCTGAATATTGGGTAGTACGAAAGAGACATGGACAAAAAATTAGTGTAGTAAAAATGCGAATGCCTTGAAAGATGTTGAATGTTACTAGAAGAGTTAAACTACATAATATAGGCATCAAAAAATGACTTGGAGTAGCTTCTATTTTAGATAAGCTATTAGAAAGGTAGCATAGATGATTTGGACATGTGCAAAGAAGAACATACAATAAGCCTACAAATAAAGGTTACTGCATCATTGTTTCAAGAAAGCCATTGAATAAAGATTAAAGAAAACATGGGGAAAAATGATCAAAGATGATTTGAAGAACTTACATATAAATAAGGATCTAGCTTTTCATAGAGATAAATGGCATAAAAAAAAAAGAACTCATGGATCCAACCCCATTTTGTTGGGACAAGCCTAAGATGATGGTGATGATGAACATAAAATATATCTAAAATTTACTCCTACTTCAATGCTTTTAACTCCTATTGTTTAGCACTATAAGTCCTTATTTGATTAAAAATTAATTTAAGGTCACTCATAGTCTTCATAATTTAGCTATTCGAAGCAAGTTGTGGAAATGATTACAAGATATAGACACTCCTCCATCTTTGTTATCTACTGTCCAAAGTCTTTAGCAAGATGTATATATACAGATCATAGGTCACCACTCCCTTAAAAATGCTTTACAACATAGTGATATTAGGATGAAACAAGGTTTTTCTCTTTCACCTACACTTTTTGGTATTTTTATTGATGTACTCAAGGAGTGGATGTAGAAAATTTTAAGTAGTTACTCTTTTAAAATTAATGGCCATTCTACAAACATTTTATTATTTGCTGATGATTAGCTCTCATCTTTAATTCTAAAGAAGGTCTACAACAAATTCTTACTATTTTAGATAATTTCTACCAATAGTTAAAAATGAAAGTTAATATGCATAATACCCAAATTATGATGTGTGGCACTAGGAATAATGATTACTCTTTCATTGCCATAAAGGATCAAGTAAATGTGATACTGATTTATAGATACCTTGGTTTGGATCTTTCTTGCAATTTCAAATCATAGATAATCATTAAGCATAGGATTTCAAGTAGATTGAAAGTTTCATTTGATTTTAAAAGAAAATATCATACGAAAGCTATCTTATCATGGGAAATTAAAAAATAATTATTTTGTTATATTATGCAGCTAACTCTTTTATATGGATGTGTAGTATGGGGGTTGGGAATTGCTAGCAAATATTGGAAGAAAATAGAGGAAGTTCATAAACATTTCTTAATGAAAGAATTTTGAGTTAAAAACTATGTACAACATGATTTACTACCTCTTAAAGCAAATATGATGCTACCAAAGATAGAAGATGTGGATTGTTGAGCTTAGAGAAGGGGGGGAGAGGGGGGGTGACAATAGGGGCTGTGGGTGGGCAAGGAGAATAAATAAGTTCCCCGATTGAACCTTTATGAACCAAACCACACACAAATTTATGTGGTTCCCCAACTTGGGTATTTCACACTCATAGTGTAGATAACAAGCACACCTTCAAATTTTATTGCTCTCAAATGTGGTTGAAGGGTCCACACCTTATACAGTCTTCAAACCCTGCTTTGGAGTGTTATACTACAACACCAATCATTCAACTACAAAAGGTCCTATCAAGCTTGAAAATATGGTTTTAAGGCTTACACAACCTTTACAATTTTGAGCTCCACACCAAAGTGTTGTACTATAGCACCAACAACTCAATCCTATAAGATCCTAACAAGCTCAAGCACATCAAGCCCGCAAGGCAACAAGAATAAGAATTATAATGAAGAATTGCAACTTGGTCTGATGATCCTTGTACAATTAAGTATAGCACACTTTACAATGCCAAAATGATAATGCAATGAAGAGCAATAGAGAATTCAATTATTACAAATGATTGTGCAATGAATACAACAAGGCTTGCATATTTCCCAATACACATTAAGTCTTCTTATAGCTACTGTGTTTCTAAATCCATCTCAAAACTCATGCAATGGCTAGCTAATGGTCAATAATAGTCATGGGAGACATCTTTCTCATGTCTAAATTGTCTTTCTAAATTTGCCTTCAATACTGAGAAGACATCTTTGTTTCTTGAATGATTTCTTTTTGTAGTCTCCATTTTGGAATGTCTTTTTGAACTTGGTTTGCATTCCCTAAAGACATCTTTGTTTGAGAAATATGTCATTGTTTGAGTTCGCTACAATTTTTCCAAGAGGTTTCCTGCTTCCCAAAAACATATTTCTTCATCTTCCTTTGTCTTTTGAATGCATAGTTTCTTGTCTATAGTCTTGATCTTCCATATGCTTTGATGATAATAACTTTTCTTGTACAACATCTAGTCCTTGTCCACGTTCTTTGAATATTCATTTGAAGATCATATGGGTGACCTCCTCCTTTGAGCTTTAAGATAGTTCATTCCTTATCCTCTTCAACTCATCTTGATTTCTTGTGTACATAGTCCTACAAACAAAATAACCACATAACCATGAAAATAACCTTTTCCATTTTACTTAATGTTTTGGACACATCAAAAGGTCCATAATCTCCCCCTTTTTGGTGATGTTCAAAACTTAAGAAAATGGGTTAGTGATCATAAAATTATAACCATACCACTCTTCCCCCTTTTTGAAAAGCAAAAAAAATGATAAAGGACACAAACTTGATTTTAAAAAAATAAATCAATAATAAGTTTTAGATATGGTCATGAAATAATGCCAAATATATAGTAAAGTAAGAGAATCAATTGTTCAACACCAAGTTCCATGAAGAGGTGCCCCTAATTTATCAAGAACTAATCCAAATCTTCCAAGAGATATTCACGCCTTAAGCATGAAGTGAAGTGTAAATGTTGAAGATAAAGTAACTTGTCTCTAAATCAAGAAGTCATTAGTAGTACATGGTGCTTTTAATGGTCCAATATTCTACATCTTTGTAAAAAGTTAGCATAAAAATTGGGCATATCTATATGATAAGGATAATACATCTATATAATTTGAAACCAACCATGCCAAATAATTAATTCTTCATCACAAGGTAAACTATTCAATGGATGAGTCAATCAAAGTTGTAGATACTTTAAAAAATGATCATGGTCTTGCTCATAATATCAATTAGTTACTTTTACAAAAATAGGTACTTCTTGCTTCATATTATGATTGAATGTCAAATAGGTGGGCTATATAAACAATGAGGGCCTAACACAAATTGATGCTAAAGACTAAGGATAGAACATGGAGAATCAAGAAGTCTATCTATTAAAAACAATTATTTTATGACAACATGTATTTCTATATTCACCCAAAAGATGTTAACAATAGAATATTAGAGCTATGAGAGAAACATTCATACTTGGCTTTTTGTATAAGGAAATGCAATATCCACAACCATTGATCAAAAATAAAACATGCTAATAATTATACATTCATATACTTTTTGAAGTTCTCTACTAATGTACATACACTCAAGTAAAATAGTCTATTAATAAACTTGAGCACAAAATACCAAAGATAGAAGCAGGTGTTTCATCAAGGATCTCAAGACATTTTCAAAGGACTAAAAATCAATATAGGCTATATATTATGGAAGAAAATTATATTTTAAACCAATGTTTCATGATCCCACTTAAACTCAACTCATAGTAAACATCAAGAAGGAAAGAAAAAAAAGATAAATTAATGTCCAAGAAAGCTATGTAGGCTTTAGCAAGACTTTAGATAGTGGTTAGGTGAAACTACTTGTAAGACATCTTAATCAAGAGTTAATCCTATTATTGCCTTGAATATTTTGCTTGTCATGAATCTTTTCTCATTGTGGAATAATTTGCTATTTCAAAGACCTTTGAAGACTTCTCCTACATATGTGATCTCCAACCAGATGATTGAGAATGAGGAATAGGCTCCCCCTACACATGTGCAATTCTTCTAGAGCCTTAAGATCAAAATGCAGGTCACAAAACAACATTATAACTATAGATCAACATTAAGCCCAATTGTGGAGACCTAGATTTTCAACTAGAAATATTGATAGAATTTTTAGAGGTTTGTCATACCTTATAAATGGAAAATTCATCCCAAAGACTATGAGCATAGAATCATCGCAAGAATTTCAGATTAAGCAATACTAAATTTCAAGACAAGAAATTAAAGTAAAATTGTTATAAGATAAAGATCTAAGGGAAATTATGACAATTTCCATTACATCAATTTTATGAACATAAGAAATACTCTAGACACATATTCCACCATATTTGTCCTAGATAATTTTGGACATTTCATACACTATCCTTAATAACTAGCAAGCAAAGAGATAAAGATTTACCTTGACTTACATTGCTTATTTATATATTAAGAGGATTAATGGAGTTTGAGATGAGATCTCCTATCATGAAGTGCCTCCTCATCCTTAGGTTCTCTTTCATTAGATTGTATATGTGATGTCTCTATTTAATTATTTTCCTTGTGATAGAACTCTAGATCACTCTTTGCATTATTTTCAAGACTTCACTTCCCTTCATTTTCACTCATTGGTACCTACACAAATTCCTTACCAAAGCCTTTTTGACAAAACTAAGAATTAATCTTACTTTTATTATCATGGTTAAGAGTTTGCATAACACCACAAATTTTACATATAAACATAGTCTCATCCTCATGACCAAAATTATCGAACCTTTCTATGCTTGACTTTGAGCTTGAAACATCACGTATTTCTTCTAAATTTTTTGGCTGATTTTCAAGAATTTCCTCATCTTGAATGCTGCTACAATCCTTGTTATAAGAGGTTAGTTGTTAAATCTCATCTTTCATGTCTAAGATCTCTTCTTTCATTTTAGCATGAATAGCATCTAACTTAGAAAGTACTAGTTTCTTTGTCTTCCTAATGAAATGGTGTAAAAGAAAATTTTCTTCTTTAAATTCACTATACCTTTTGTCACACTTACCATCTTGTTCAGCCACATGTGAGAAAAATTCATCGGCAAATACCATGCATATGAGATTTGAATCTTTGGAAGAGTTTCATGCTTCTTCTTCACTTTGCTCACCATCATCCCAACTTGTATAAAAGTTGGTCTTTTTTAGTTCCTCATCATTAGATCTATTCCTTGGTTGTACCTTGCTATCACTTGAATCGCTAAAACATTTGAAGGCTATATGGCCTCATCCTCCTCAAACCCAACATTCTATATAAGAATAATCTAAATTAGAAAATTTTTAAAAATTTCTACCTCTTTCTCTACCTTTGAAGAAATTAGGTCTTTGTTGTTGCTAAGATGCCCTTTTGTTTCTTCTTGTAAGTAATCGTTGTAGTCTCCTTGAGAGAAGAGCAATCTCATCTTCATTTCCCTCATCATGCTCATTGACCTCTCTCTTCTTGGAGGTAGTCTTTGGAGCAATAGGTCATTCTTGAATTGCTTCTTCACTTATAAGATTCATTTCATAAGCAATAAGAGAATTTTGAAGCTCCTTAAATTTCAAAGTTGAGAAATCTTTGATTTCTTCCATGGTTGTGACCTTAGATCTAAATTCTGATTGAAGAGTTTTGATCATTTTGATAATTATATTGCTTTTGGGTAGATCCTTCCCTATTCCTCTAATTACTACAATAAGATTGTTAGCTCTATAAAAGTAATCCTTAATTTTCTCACTTTCTCTCATCTTGAGTTTATTGTATTCACTTTGTAAAACTAACAATTTCACTTACTTAACACTAGAGATTCCTTCATGAGTAGCTTCTAAAGTTTGCCAAATTTATTTAGCCATTTTACATCTCACTATCCTATTAAATTCAAATTTATTCAATGCACAATATAAACTATCTTTTGCTTTTAAATCAAACATAAACTTATCCTTTTCCTCTTGAGATCATTTGTTGTGAGGCTTGATGATGTCGATGGTGCCATCAATGGGTGGAGTGTAGTCTTTCAAAATTGACACCCATAGTTCAAAATCCATGGATTCAAAGAACCCTTGCATTTTGAATTTCAAATAGGTAAAGTCAAATCCATCGAACATGAGTGGCTTTGTGTAAGATGTTCCCTTCATTGTTCACTCTTGAAGTTGATGATGACAGAGAAGAGTACCATGCTCCGATACCATTGGGGAATCATTCAACTTAAAAGGGGGAAGGGGAATGAATACATTCCCCAAATTAAACCTTTCTAAAATAAAGCGCACACACAAATTTATGTGGTTTCCCAACTTGGGTACTTCACACTTAGAGGGTAGGTGGCAAGCACATATCTGGACTTTGTTGCTCTTAAAATGTGGTTGAAGGATCCACACACTCTATAGTCTTTAAGCACCACTCTAGAGTGTTTTACTGTAGCACTAATATCTTAATCCCGCAAGATCTCATTAATCTTGGAAATGTGATTTAAAGACTTCCACAACCTTTACAATCTTGAGCTCCACATTGAAGTGTTGTACCATAGCATCAATGACTCTATCTCATAAGCTCAAGCACATCAACCCTGCAGGGCAACAAGACCAAAACTTACAAGGGAGAATTGCAACTTGGCTTGCTAATCCTTGTATAGTTACATACAACACACTTTACAATGCCAAAATTATAATACAATGAGGAGAAACAAAGAATTCAATTATTACAAATGCTTGTACAATGAATACAATAAGGCTTGCACATTTTCCAATGCACATCAAGTCTTCTTATAGCTTTCATGTTTCTATATCCATCTTAGAACTCATGTAATGGCTAGCTAATGGTCAATAATGATCATGGGAGATGTATTTCTCATGCCTAAGACATCTCTCTGAAATTGTCTTCAATACTAGAAAGACGTCTTTGTTTCCTGAAAGATATCTTTCTAAAGTCTCCATTCTGGAAGATTTCTTAATCTTTTGGAAGACATCTTTCTAAACTTGGTCTACATTTTGTAAATACATCATTACCTTGTGAAACATGTCTTTTTCTAAGAAATATGTCTTGCTATTTCTAAAGATGTCTTTGTTTGAGTTCACTCTAATTCTTTCAAGATGTTTGTTGCTTCCTAGAGATGTCTTTCTTCATATTCCTTTGTCTTTTGAATGCATCATTCCTTTTCCATAATCTTGATCTTCCATATGCTATGATGATAATAACTTTTTTTATATAACATTTGGTCCTTGTCCTTATTCTTTGAATATTTTTTTGAAGTTCTTGTGGATGATCTCCTTCTTTGAACTCTAATATAGTTCGTTTCTTGTCCTCTTTAGCTCATCTTGATTTCTTGTGTATGTAGTCCCACAAAAACAATAACCATGCAACCATGCAGACAACCTTTTCCATTTTACTTAACATTTTGAACATACCAAAAGATCCACATAAGCTCTTTTTGAATTTGTAGCATATGTTCATAGTCTCTCTTATGCTATAATAGCTAAATTTTTGAAGGAAGTCTTAGTACACAAAAGAAAGAATGGTTTTATGACGTCATGATTTCCCTTAAAAATGGAACATTGAGATCAAGATTCTACATTTTGATATAAAGAAACTTTGTAAAAATATCAAAAATAAGATAGTTTTGGACATCTTACATAAGCTAGCATGAAAGAAAAAATTTAATCTAATTGCATTAGAGGAGTCATCCTCAAGAAAACAACTTATTTATCTTCTCTTTTATGATTTGGTTTTGTTGCCCCCATTGGTGCATTGTTAATGTTAAAGTAAAAAACTTGTATGAATTTTCTTTGCTTCCCCAATTGGTTTTTTGTTAATTTTTACTCTATCTTTATTTTTCATGAAAATGTAATATATGTCCAATAGATATTATGAGTCTTCAGACATAATAAAGCTCTAGTTTCATTTTCATTTCATTTATCTTCCCTTTTATCCTCTCACCTATTATGTCAAAGTAGCTAAGCATGATTAGGCTCCTATTATTTTAGAATCAAATGAGGCATATGGTCTAGATTCCAAGAGAGGAAAGAACTTATTATTTAATTGATCTAAGAAGAGCATCACATATTCTTAAAATGTTGTGTTTTAAAGCAAAGTCAAGAAAAGCTGTCACAAATGACAAATTGCAGCTAATGGTTTAATTGATCTTTTTACAATATCCTTGATAACTTTATTATTGATGAAGTATTTACTACTTAAACTATATATATTTATTCTCTCTAATAGGTCCTCACTCCTAAGTGATGTGCATACCTAATTAAAAAATAAATTCTAGTATTGCATTGGTAATAAAAAACATCTCTATTTTCATTTCTTTTATAACTAGCATTATTGCACTTAAGGATTGCCTCAATAGTTGCCTCGGGAAGTTTGTAGATTGCTTTCTATTCAGAGGATGGAAGAGAGAGAAATTTTTGCACAATTTTTGTTATATAAAGGTATACATAATGAAGATAGAGTAAGGAGGCTCATTTCCAAAAAAAAAATGTTTATTTTATTTATGACATATTGAAGAAGAAAGATCTCATGCAAAATATGAAAAAGATAGACAAATTTGTTTAGTGTAGTAATCCTTTGATTACAATTCATGATATGGTTGACAAGTGGTAACATTATTATAGGGCTTTTTCTTTGGAATGCATGGATACAATGTCATTTTTACCATTGATGTGTTCATGCTTTAATGACTAATAACTAGTTATATTATTGAAGTTCAGAATGTATTGATACAATGTATTGATTTAATGAATAATAACTAGTCAAAATATTCAATGTGTTAATAACTAGTGGTAGAATGTATTATTATATATATTATTGAAGTTCAGAAGCAAATTGAATATTTTATTATTATATATAATAATGGTAGAAAATAAGGATAAATCAATATGAAGATAGCAACAATATGTGATGACCAAAAAGTACCTTGTACACCTAACCATACAAATCACAAGCGTCCATGCATGATCTAGTTGAATTTTGTGGATGGGACTAGTGGTGGCATCTAGATCATTATTCCTTGATCGCAATTTGTTATCTTCCCACTTGGACTAGTGGTAGCTTTGTCATGTATGGTTTAGTCTAGAGTGAGGCATATGATAGTTGATATTATTTTGGCCTTAGGATACTCCAAACAATAATAAAAAAATCAATTATTCAACTAATTAATAATGGAAAGTAAAGTCTAAACTAGCCTATATGCGATGAGTATCCATTCCTAACCTTTCATATAGAACTTGGACTTCGTGCAACTACCACTAGGATTACCAAGCATACCATTGCTAGGCGTACCAAACAATAGTACTATTGGGTTACCACGTAATTACACTTAATTGCTTACAATTAGTCATACTCATTATGCTTAATGACAAAAACAATAAAGAGTAATAAATGATAAACATTAACTAAGGAAAAAAGTAAGCATTTAAGTTATTAAAAATAATAATAAAGCTAAGTGGACGCTCTAATGATGGAAGTTATCTCAATCTTTATTGTTGAACATGTAACATGTCCAAGTATATCACTCTCAAATAAGGATGTCATACAATCACTTAACACCACACTATAAGCATGCATTGAAAAAAAATTATCAAAACTTCTCTATGTTTAAAATATATTCAAATCTATTTCTTCTTATCTATAAATCATGCACCCAAGTGTGGTATTTATAGGGTAGCATAGAAGGGGTGATATCAGATCCCTAACATTAGCGGTTGTGCCTCAATATCGAAGCCCTACAAAAACCTGACTCATCATACCCCTACGATTGAATGAAAACTCATTCTTGAGTGAAACAAAATGAGGAACAAGTTCTTTACAACATATTGGGAAGGTATGGGAGTATTGACTACCTCTAATAAATACACAAACTAACTTTTTCATGCTACAGTGTTATTTTACAACAATGGACACAACATGACAAAATAACAATATTGGAGAAGCTTATGAAGTTCCTAAAGGTGGTGGCTCTTCCATTGGTCATTTCCCTTTATTGTTAGGCTTATGAAATTTTTAGTGATTTAGAAGCACTTGCAATTTCTCCTTCTCTATTCTTGGGTCATGCACCATCTAGGCTAATGATATGATGTATGCTAGAACTGGTACATCCCACAAACATGGTAGCTGTGGGAACATTTGATTCGCTTTCACATACCATGTCTTTCATTCCTCTTCAAAAGTCCTAGCCTTTTTATTAATTCATAATAATTTATTAATCTCTTGGCTAAGTCCAAGGCTACATCTCTTTGCCTATGATAGTGAGCCTATACTGTTTCTAATTCTAAGTTTGCCACATGGATTTTTCATAGAACATCTTTCCTATTTGTAAACTCCTCTATCATAGAAGGCATTTGTGGATGCTACTTGTTGTTCCAATCCATTTTTGGCCAACCTACTCTTAACATGGCAAGGTTAGCATAGCAAAGGTTATCTAACAACATGTACTCTTTCAAATGTTCAATTTGTAGGTCCTTATTTTTCACTTTTGCTTAATGGACTAGGGCATAGCTATCTAAGATGGGTTGTCAATGAAGATTCTATGTTGACATGGAGATAATGCAAGCCTTTTCCATATGGATTTCTTTCTCATTAATCTATTTGTACATGTTGATCCAATCCCAAAAGTTCTATTTCAACTTCTTGTACTTCTTGGCCTCATTCTACCACACACTTATCTCAATTGTATACTTTTAGCATATTTCACATACCTCCTCCATTGAGAGGGTTCAGTTCTCTCTAGCCAATCTACTTATATTTTAGTTGATGCTCACTAGTTTCTCTATTAATTGGTGGATTCTCTCTTCCAAAATATTTTTTGCTTCTTGACAATAATCAACATTACATTGTTAGTAGCAAGCTACTTATTTTCTTCCTATGTAGTGATTAATACCTTTCTAGGAGCATATGCTTGGGCTTTGGTAGCTGAGGCATTCTAGATCACTTTCTCCTCTTCTTGTTCAACTACTTTATTTTGCTCAATCAACTTGCCCAACTGCTTTATTCAAAATTTCTCCAACTAGTCATGCACAACAAATTAGGAAGGATCCCTTCTTTTGGCACTCAAGGTAATGAGCTCTTGTTGTAATCGATGTGCTTCTACTTCTACATGATTTTCCCTAGTCTCTACCATGATTAGTTTTCCCTTTGTGGCTATGAGATTATATTGTACTATAGTGACATCACTAGGGATGTAGAAGAGGGTTACCATAACTTGCCATGTTTGTAGAAATCTATCAAGCATATCCTCATGATTTGTAGAAGTCATTGAAGTCTTAGCTAATATTTGTGCATATCTAGTTCTAGTTAAGTCCACTAGGGGCACAATAGGCACATTGGAAGATTCTTTAATATGGTCTGTTATTACTTTTTTAGTACTTTTTGCATCTTGATATTGCATGACCATGACTATGGCACCTTCTTCCATTTCAAGCATCACTTGAAAAGATGTGGGATTTCTAGAGATCTGTTGTGACCATTGGGCTTCTTCTCCTGATTACAAAGAAATTTTTCCCCTTAATGGATCTTTAGAAATTGTACATTGAACCAAAACATCAATGACTCAAAAGAGATTAAATTCATCCTTGCTTCCCTAGCTAAGAGTTTTAGCAATTTGCTATAGATGATGCATTAAGGGCCTATATTCCGATGGCAATGATGATAGAACTTGCAGCTCTCGGCATTGCTTTAGTTCTTACTCTGACTCCCTCTTTAGTTCTTATTCTTTCTCCTTCTTTGGTTCTTGTTTCTATTCATCACCAAGGTCTTTCCTTGGTGTTGCTGGTTTGAACAACTTAGAGAATGAAGCATTTTGGACCCTCCTAGGAATGTCATTGGTGTAACCTAGGATTCTAGCACGCTTGCATAAATTTTTGATTAGGCAAAGAAATGGAAGTATTAGCTTCCCTACCTTTCTTTCCTTGAATTATAGTTGAATCTCTATGAAGTATAATTAGGCGAGGTCGGCGTTGTATTTGCCCATCAAGATTACACTTCCTTTGCCTGCATAGGTTGATATTCTATTGAGCCCTTTAGTGGAGAAGAGATGGTATGTGCTGATTTTGAAATAGATCCTCTCTTCGAGAGTTAGCTTATTATATATATTTTTTTCTTTGTTATATTCCTACTTCACCCACAATTTCCTTATTTCTACATTAGACCTTATAGATAATTGTGTGACCTTGGCCCCCACATTTGGTATGTTTAGCACATCTACAATTCCATTGACTAAAAATGAAATAGAGACTCCACAAATGCTTATGGTGGTGCCCTCCTTTTTATTGTGCTAGAATTGGTATGTCTCACTAAGGTACCATTTCCAACTTTTAGAAAGAATGTGCCATAAAGGCAATGCCTAAAGCTAAGCTTTGACCCCCTGAAGGAAAACTTCCATGAATTGCCCAAAGTTCATTTCCACAATGACCATGGTCAACATGAATCACTCCTTGATGGCTTGGAGGCATTCTTGTAACAATGTGAGGTGTTGTCCCTATGCTTGAGCCTTAGGTACTATAGTGTATGCTTGGACCAGTTGCCCTGTAATAGGGGCATCTTAGTGAATGCTAAATGATTAGGCTTCATGTTCTTCATGCTTGGTTGGTGGACCTTGTTCTCCTAACTGGCCTTTACCACCTCTTAGGTGTTTGTTTTCATTCTATGAAGATCCCTCTTCTTCTTTTCCTTTTAGGGATCTTTGCAATTAATTAAGGATTCTAGGTTACTAAGGTGTTTTTCATTTATCATTAATAGGTTTATACCTTACTCGAGTCCTTGGTTCCATTAAGTTCTTAGTTCATGTGATTGTGAAGTTAGAAAAATTTCAAGAAAAATGCCTAGAAACTATTAATTTCTTTTATGACTCTTCGCAATTAACTTCTTTTTCATTATGTATGGATTATAATGAGGGTTATGATCCCTTAGGTAAGATAATTAAATGTTCTAGCATACATACAATTGATTGTTCACTAAAATACTTAAGGTTTTTATCATTCTTACCCTTTTAATACCTTCCAAGTAATAACAAATTTCAAAAAATTAGTGCAAGTTTTCCATACAAGGACCCTCCCCCCTCAATGAAATTGAACACTCCAAGATAAAATAGGTTCAAAAACCACAAAAATTGGAGTGGTATGAATCTAGGTATTACATGTGTAAGTTAGATGCGTAGATCTGTTATTCAAGAGAGAAAAATTCAAAAACTCTCCTAGCTTCAATTGATGATAATGAATTTTGAAGCATTGCAAGGGCCCTATTTATAGGTTTTTGTGGACCCAATATTAGGTACCTAACATCAGGTAGCTGATATTGACTCCCACCAGATATCAGGTGTGTTAAAATTACCCCTCGTGGGGACATTCAACATGAAAAATGAAGCTCCATCACTAGTTGGAAGGTTTCATGTAAAGTCTAGAGTTTTATGGTAAGTGAGAATTCATATTTAGGCACCAGTAATGTTAGAAGATAGAATCATAGGCATTAAAAGCTTTGGAAAATGTAAGAAAAGGGTATTAAGCCCATGATACAGAATGGATAGGTTGTATGATAAGGGGAGATGTTGAAATTGACATTTATGCACTTGGAAGGTTCAAGATGATGTAGTTGTGTTAGACAAGTATAAGTTACAAAAGTTATACAAGTGGGTCCTCCCCAAAGTAGGCTTTAGTCATTAATGCTCTTGTATTACCACACTTGAAAATGTCTATAGGCACCAAAGGGATTGAATGCAATACATACCTGTTGAACAAAACACACATGTTAGAACCAACAATTTGAGAGAATAACTCTACATTACACAAACCATAAGTTATGATCATACAGAAAATGAGATGAGATGGATTTTAGAAAATATTGTGTAAATTAGGACATGAGGTGTCTTACCATAGGAATAATGAATGCTTGTGTGTTGTTAATTATTAAAGTAATCATTAGCCCCTCTTTCCTAGATTCAAACCAAGTCCAAACTACATTTTAGTTACATCACATTATTTTATGTCTTGGATTGACAACCATAAGACTACCACCATTGCAAGGAGTATCATCACTTGACATTTTGTCCAAGGAAGGAGTTTATTCATGGCACTTATCTTCTCTTTTTTGTTTTGATTTTTGAGAAGCTACCAACCTTTAGGCATGGGTAACATGTCTTTCCCGTGGGACCCCTAGAAATTTATTCAGTGTCCTTTTATTTTATTTTTATCTATGTCAACCTTACCAGAGCACTATCTTCAAGCATGGGTAACATGTCTTTCTAATTAGATGGTAAGGTAGCACTTATTTTACTCTTACTCCAATTTTTTGTTGGATCTACAAGAATTAATTACAACCTTAGCAACATGATGGAACATATAGAAGTGGTCAAAGAGATTCCAGACATCCCCTTGATGTTACATCCTTTACATTCCTACTTGGTTCTTCACTTCTTTTTCCAAGCATAATGATTATGAGTTTATTCTTATGATGAAGAAGAATATCATTATGACCATGGTAAGAAGCTTTTCTTGATGGGATGGATGGATGGATGATGGGGCCTCACTATCCAAATAATCAATTTCTCATAACTTTGACAACATAGGAGAAACCTCACCTCAATGGTCTACATCATGTCATTTCATTCATAATTAAGATTACTAATAAAGGAAATGAAAATAGTATGGAAAACGTTTATATCAAGAAATGAGAAAATGACAAAAATTGTAAAATAAAAAGATGAAAAAAACTTATTAATTCTTGATTTTAGGACAGGGCATCTCCCTCATGACTAAGATTTTGACCGTGATAAGAATTAATAATTGGGTAAGTAGGCTTCATGCATTTGTAAAATAGTGTTAAACCTTCATTTTTAAGCCACTAAGTGTCTTATAGTTTAGTGGTGGCTGTGTAGATGGCTTGTTGCTCACACACTTGGTTTTGAAATATACAATGGATTATAATAGAAGTTGTTTTAATGGATGTCTAGCTTGTGACTACACCTTTTATCATGATTAGTGATGCATGGATTCTTCTTTCTCTCCACAATGATAGATTCATCATTTCTGTCAAGTGTTGGAGTAATGATGGATGTTGGCCTTTGAATAGGATTAGAGGACAATGGTTGTGAAAGGAAGGATGTTGCACTTGATTGGAACTGTGCTAGTTTGGATGGGTTAGTAGGTCCACAAATGTTGTTCTTACATGTGGGAACCATCCTAAAGAAAGGGCATTTTCAAGATTTTGGTGGGGATCTACTAGCATTATCATTTCTTTGCATTTTCATATCACAAGTGGCATTCTTTCATTGATGTTGTGGTGTTGAACCTTCCTATGTTGTTGGCTATGACATGTGATGGAGGGAAGTATGAGAATATTAAAGATATGACAAAGGATGAGGGGTGCGAGGTGGTAACCTCATAGAAGATGTTGTAGGATGATGATAGTCAGGAGAGTAGTAGTATTTATTTGAGGTAGAGGAAGTAGAACTAGTTGGGAAAATAGGTCGTTAAACATAGTATTCATACAAGTCTAGCTAACAATAAGGGTAGTTCTAGGTTGATGATGGTCTCTCCCATGACTGTGGGGTTTTCCACTATGGTTGATAATAGTTTTGAGGCTAACAAGAAGTTCCACTAGGATAGTATGGTTAGTTGTAGGACTATCTATAATTACCTTGTGAGTAAGGTAATTTTTCCTAGGCATTTGCTTTTGTATGAACTTGGGATTCAATGCAAAATCCCAATACTCATGTAGATCTAACATGACTAGGCAATAGCCCTCTGGATGGTCATATAGGTATATGTCATATCCATCATCCTCTTCTATGGTTGATTCTATAGCCTCTTCTTCTATAGCTATTTTCTTTTTTTGTTGATAAATGTTCCTAGTTGTTTCTTAGTTCTTTTTCCTTCTTTTTTTGTGATCTCTTAATTCGTTTTGCGTTACTTTCTCCTCTACATTTTTTATGGAAGTTGTAACTTTCTCATTTATCCATTATAACATCTTATCTAATTGTATCTAAATTTCAGCAATATACTATTGCATTGTCAAGGTTTGTTGTGAAATCACCTCATCAAGAGCTACTGTGAAATCACCTCATCAAGAGCTACTTATTTTCCCTTATCATAGAGATGAATCCTCTTCTTTTGAAGAGTTAGGTCCCAGTGACATTTTTCAACATTCTCTCATTTACATAGCTCTCATTCTTCTTTTATCACACACACAATTAGCCTTTGTATCTGATGGGTTCTTATTTTGTATAATTTACCTTGTGCATGAATCCCAAGGATTTCTCTAGTTTGACTACGAGACCCATCTATGATGTGAAAAAGTTGCTCTTCCTTAGAGAAATCATGGCTTGGACATTTATACAGTAGAGAATAGTATCTATCTAGGGTCATATCCAAAGCTTCATGTTGTTCCTATTTCCATCCTTCGATTTGTTTCCTTAGGTTGAACACCCTCGCATAGGTTTGGTATTTCTTGTTGATGGGTTCAAACATTATGGACCATTAATGGATTGAATTTGGTTTCAATGATCTATACCACACTTTGGTTTTCTCTATTAGTGTCCTACAAAAAAGCTTAATATTTTTCCACCTAATTTCAATGTTTTGTAAGACATAGGCATCATGGAAGGCTTGTAAATGATGTTATGGATTAGAATTATAGCCTCCCCCAAATTTAGGGATTCTATTCATATCAAGCCTTTTGATGCAACTTTCCTTGTGATGCCTATGGGGCATTTTAACTGTCTCTATGATCTATGTCATGCTCTTACTGGCCAACAAGGGTTCACTATCATCAATAAAAATTTCTATTTCTATTTTTCTAATTGTCATGATTTTGTCTATACTCATTTTAATGTCTTTGATTTTTCCCTTGGTTTCAATTTCTATTCTTCTTTTGACCCATAGCGAAGCTTTATCTCTATACCTACATTCATCTTCATCAAAACTAGACACTAAAGAGGAAGAGGAAAATGGGAAGCTAGTAGAATCACCATGGCTTCTATAGTTCTCCTTTTGATCCATTGATTTATCTTTTTTAGGTTTTGAGGAGGTACTAGGCATTGAGGCCTCACCTAGTCTAGGACTTACTACATCTCCTCAAGGATTGTTTGCCTTAGGTGACTATAGTTCTTGAGTGTAATCAAGGTGGTTATGAACATATGAAATCCTTGCATGATTTTAGTTGCTTGAACTTTCTTCAATATATATCTCATTAGTTTTTTAATGAATGTTCTCTTCATACAATGTAGTATCGCTTCCATGTGAAAGAGACATTATTGTTAGTTTATGATGTGTCTGACTTAATATTTTCTAAAAGATAAATTGTTAATGCATTTACAACAATCATGTATAATATAACTAATCTACATAACTAGCACCAACCCCAGAAATGACACCAATGATGAGTGGTGGGTACCCCCTACACTGAACCATACAAATCACAAGCATTCATGTATGATTTGGTTAAATTTCATGGACGGGACTAGTGGTGGCATCTAGATCATTATGCCTTGATTGCATTTTTTTGTCTTCCCATTTGAACTAGTGGTAGCTTTGTGATGTATGGTTTAGTCTAGAGTGAGGCATATGATAATTGATGTTGTTTTGGCCTTAGGCTACTCCTAACAATAATAAGGAAATCAATCATTTAACTAATTAACAATGGAAAGTAAAGTCTAAACTAGCCTATGTGTGATGAGTATCCTTTCCTAGCCTTCTATACATGCCTTGAACTTTGTGCAACTACCACTAGGATTACCAAGTGTACCATTACTAAGTGTACCAAACGATAACACTATTGGATTACCAAGTAATTTGACTTAAGTGCTCATGATTAATCATACTCATTCCAATAAAGAATAATAAATGATAAACATTAACTAAGGAAAACAATAAGCATTTAAGTAATTAAAAATAATAATAAAGCTAAGTGGATGTTGCAATGATGGAAGTAATCTTGATCTTTATTGCTGAACATGTAATGTGTCTAAGTAGGTCACACTCCAATTAGGGTGTCATACAATCACTTAACATCACACTGCGGGCATGCATTGAAAACAAACTAACAAAACTTTTCTATGTCTAAAATCTATTAAAATTTATTTTTTCCTATCTATAAACCTTGCATCCAAGTGTGGTATTTATAGGCTAGCATGGAAGGGCCAATATTGGATTCCCTACATTAGAGGTTATGCACTGATATGAATACTTGATAATGCAACTTTGATATTGAAGCCCTACGAAAACATGACTCATCAATATGATAGAAACTGGTACATTATTGATGAGCAGTGGAGCATCGAACACTCAACCATACAAGTCACAAGTATTTATACATGACTCAATCATAATCTATAGATTGACAATGTTGTGATGCTAGTAATTGAATTAACCTCATGATCATTGCCTTCCTACTTTAACCTAGTGAAGTCTAGTGAGACATATGATAACTACTGTTGGAATGCAAAAATAATGCCTAGCTATAAATATGATTGAAAAATACCTATGTCTAGATAACTAAGAAAATATAAACTTATTTTAGCCTATCATGGTGAATAACAATTTTTTATTTACCAAACCTACCTTGGTTCATGTATCATTACTAGGATTACCAAGTATTATGCTATTGGGAAAACTAAGCAATACTACTTCTAGGATTATCTAATGATCACACTTAGCACTTGAAATTAGTCATATTCATACCACTTAATATTCATAATTAGAAATAAAGTTCTTGAAAAAGTAAAAGTATTAGCTAGTAAAATAGTGAAAATTATGCTATGTAAATGAAAGAAACTCAGGTAATGCTATAATGATGGAAAATAATCTTAATCTTTATTGATGTCAAAAATTACACCTAAATACAACTTGTTCAAATAAAGAAACCATTCAACTATCACACATCACATGTTGGGCATTCACTCTTTGTCACTAATTTTAAGTCTAAGAAATCAAACTACAAGAGTTCTATTACTAGTGGAATGAAAAGTTGTTGGATTGTACATCCAAGTGTCATATTTATAGGGCTACATAAATCCCAAGACATTGTATAAATGATGATTTATCATCTGTAGTAACATAATATCAACAACATCATTGATATGATTTCATTGCTATAATGTCACATTAGGACAAAAATTAACTTTATCATATCCCCATGATTAATTAGAAACTTGTCCTCAAGTTAAAACAAATTGAGGATGGAGTCCATTACAAAATTGGGAGGTAGATTGGGCTATACATGACTAATGGAATATTTACATGACTTAGAATGTCACAATGATGTTTTCACAAAATTTTTACATAGTTGTATTACAAAAAGAAAAAAGAAAAACTAAAGTATCTTGATGTAGTTTATGTGCTCAGTGGTGGTGGCTCTTCTATTGGCTACTTCCATTTATTATCAGGCTTTTTGCTTCTCCTATTTTATGTTGGGATCATTATCATTCATGCTTGTTGAAAAATGTGTGATAGAGCCTTTACATTCCATGGACATGGTAATTGCAAAAACATTTAATTAGCTTTCACTTACCAAGCAACAAAATACCATCATTTTTCTTCAAATACTTTGGTTATTTTCCTCAGTTCTTGATAGTTAATCATGTTATGAGCCAAGTTCTCTACAACATCTTTTTATTCCTAGTATCTAGACTTGACAATCTCGAGTTTTGAGTTTGCTACATGTAACTTTTGTAATGCATCTTTTCTGTCAACAAACTCTTTCTTGTACAAAGCATACATAGGTGCTACTTATTATTCTAGTTCATACTTGGTCCTACCTATTAGCAACACGGCTAGCTTAATATAGCAAAGATTCACTAAAACCATTTACTATGTAAGATCTTCAATTTGCAGGTTCTAAATTTTGATTTCTACTTGGTGGATATGGGCTAAACTATCCAAGATTGGCTGCCAGTCTAGATTCTATGTAGGAATGGAACTAATGTTGGCTTTTGCCATCTAGATTCCTTTCTTGTAGATTTTCTTGTACATGCCCACCTAATCTCAGAAATGTTCTTTGAGCCATTTGTGCATCTTGACCTCATTTTGCCACACACTGGTCTCAATTGTAGATTTCTATCTGATTACATAGACTTCATTGATTAATAAGGTTTAGTTCTACTAGGTTAAGTGACTCATGTCCTAGTTGACATGAACTAACTATTTTCGAAGTTGCTAAATGCTTTCCTTGAGAATGTCCTTTCAACACTCAATGTTGGTCAACTGAGTATTGTTTGTAGCTAATTTTTTGTTCTCCTCTTGCAAAGTGGTGAGTGCCTTGATATCTGCATACATCTATGCTTTTTCCACTGATGTATCCCATACCACCTTCTCTTTTTCTCACTCCATCTTCATATTGTGGTCAAAGAGGCACCTCACATAGTTTGTTCGAAATTGGTTAAGTTGGTTAGGCATAAAAAATTATGTCAAATATCTTTTTTTGCTCTCAGGATCACAAGCTCTTCTTGTAGTTTTTGAACTTCATTTTCAGCATGCTCTATCCTAGTCTTAGCCATAACCAACTTTCCTTTCATGGTAATTAATTCAGACTACACTATTGTGATATCAGTGGGCATATCAAAGAGATTTTGCATGACCTATCCTATCAGAAGTAGTCTATCCAATATGTCCTAATGATTAGTAGGTGTCATCAGGATTCTGGCTAGCTTTTGAGTGTCTCTCACTTTAGAAAGATCAGTTGGTAGCCTAACAAATACATTGAAGGGTTCTTGATGTGACCAGTAATTACTTTAGTGGCTATCATTGCATCCTGATGTTGCATAACCACCATTATGGCTCCTTCTTCAGTTTCTAGCATCACTTGGAACAATTCTATGTTTCCTAAGTTTTGTTATGACCAATTGTCCCCTCCTCCTAACTGTAATTATATTTTCCGTCTTGCAAGGCCTATTGAGATGGTCGGTCTAGCTACATGCTCTATGACCTTGTAGAGGTTGTCCACCTTCTCTAGTTCTGAAACTAATTATATCTACAATCTATTGCAAATGGCTCATTGAAGGTTTATAATCTTGTGGTGGTGGTAATGAAACTTGTTGTTTTTGCTAATTAGCTAGTGGCTAGCTAACTAGGTCCTACTTACTATTGTTGTTGCTAATTAGCTAGTGGTTATCTACTACACCCTACTTGTTGTTGTTAGCCAATAGCTTGAATAGTATCTACAAGGGATGAGCTTGTAGCTTCCTTACTACTTGCTTACTTCTCTAGCTAATCCTTTCTTAGAGGCATGGATTTTAACATCTTTGTGTATGAAGCATTTTAAGCCTTTCTCAAAGCATCATTTGTTTCATCCAAGATGCCTACTTATTTGCACAGCTTCTTGACTAGGGAGGGGAATGGTAGTATTGGCATCCTTGCTATCTTCTCTTCAAAAAACCTTTGAATTTTGAGGAATTAAATATGGGAAATGTTTCCATTGAATTCTCTAATCAAAATGGTGCTTTCTCTGGCCACATAAGTTGATATCTTGTTAAGACTCTTAGTAGGGAACAAATGATGGATACTAATCTTAAAATAGATCTTTTCCTTAGTAGTCATCTCACTATACTCCTTATTCTCCTTGTCATAGGTTTAGTGTAGCCACAACCTTTTCACATCATTATTAGAACTTATGGATATTTATGTCACATTAGTCCCTTCATTTAGTAGATTAAGGGCTTTGGCTATTGCCTTCATAAAATATGACAATCAAATTCCTTATATCTCCAAAATGGCATTAGCTTATTTATTTTTCAAAATTAAAGAATATCTCCTAATTACCATTTACCACTTACTGAAAAAGTAAGCCACAAGGGAGCTGATTGGAGTTATGTCCTTACAACCTATGGAGCAAACTTCATGAATGGGCCAACTTTTAGTTCCATAATGACTATGAACATGATTAAATTCTCTTCGATGACCTGGAGGCATTCAAGTGATAGCATGAGGCGTTGTCCTTGTTCAGGTGCTTGTGGTGCTTTAGCCTTTTCTTGGGCAAAGTGTTTGGTAGTAGGAGTTTGTTGTTGAATACTGAAAGATTAGGCTTCCTACTCTACATGCTCTACTAGTGGGGCTTGTTCTCCAGTATGGCCTCTTGCTCTTTTGCTTTTGAGTTGTGAGGGTCCTCCTTTTGGTATCCTCTTTATGACCATCTACAATCAACAAGAATTTGAAGATTATTAAAGTGTTCATATCAACTTTTAATAGTTCTTTACCTTGGTCATACCCTTGGTTAGATCAAGTTCTTATCATACTATGACTGTAGAGTTAGAAATTTTTTTGAAAAGAAACCCCTTAGATGTTACATCTTAAATTTTCATGGCCTCCCACACTTATAATGCCTTAAAATTAATTAGAATGGTTTATTAAGAGGATTCATAGATGTATTTGGCTTAAATCTTCATAATTCATGTTAATACCTTTAGTGTTTTTATCTTACTTATTGTTTAGACTATCTTCATACATTAGAAAGTTTTTGAAAAGTTTTGGCTCAAATTGCTCAAATTTCCTTCATGTCACCCCCCATCCCATGACTAAGTTGGGCACTCTAAGATCAACAAGATTCAAATATTTCAAAGATCAAATTTGTGGGGACAAAGTTATGGCTTGTGGAAGTTAGAGTATCAAAGCTCAAAATAAAAATGGAAAAAGATCCTTTGGTTATAATTTTGAGAAATAAATATTTTGCTAATACCCCATCCCTCTATATAGTTTTTTATGAGTGTGACATCATTGATATGACATTGTATTAATGATATATGGGAGCTCATACATTTTATCAATGATGTATGAGGGGCACACACATCATATCAACGCCATCACCTTGAAAAATTTAAATTTTTAAGCAATTTCTTGTGGAAAAAATAAGTCAAATGGAATGATTGGAAGATAGTAAGCATTCCCATGGGGTCTTAGAGTAGTCATGATCCTTAGACATTAAAAATTTGGAGTTTAAAGTTGATAAAGAAGGAATTTTAGGCTATGAAATTTTTTTAAGTCTATATAAGATGGATGAAGGGTTATAGTTGCTTGGATAGAGTTTTGATAGTAAGAGAAGTATTTATTAAACTTTTGGATGATCTTGGAAGGCACAAGATGAGTAGAGTTTCTTGCGAAGTATGAGATACAAAAGTTATATAGGTGGATCCTTCCCAAAGTAGGCTCTAGCCCTTAGTGCCCTTGTATAACCATGCCTACAAGTGTCCTTAGGCACTTAAGGAGTTGAATGTAAAACATACCTATTAAGAAAAACACACATATTAGTATCACTAGGTTGGGAAACTAACATTATATTATAGAAAACCATAAGTGATAATTAAATATACAGTGAGGTGAAACAGACTATAGAAGGAATCACTAAAATTAGGATGTGAGGTGTCTTACCATAGGCATAATGAATCCTTGTGTGTTATTGGTGCTTAAAGTAATCATTAGCCTTTTGCTCTAGGATCCAGGCCACTTTCCAGTGACATCACAATTGTTTCATTTCCTAGATTTACAATTGTAAGACTATCACTATTGCAAAGAGTATTACCACTTGGTGTATTGTCCAAGGGAGGAGTTTATTAATTATACTTTTTATTTTTATTTTAAATTCTTGAGAAGCTAACTACCTTAAAGCATGGGTAACATGTCTTTCCAATGGAACCCCTAGAAATTTATTTTGTGCATAAACTTTATTTTTAATTATGTGAACTTTATGAAAGGAATAGTTTTAGGCATGGATAACATGTCTTTTTAATGACATGATAAGGTAGCACTTATTGTACTTTTCAAGTTTTCATTAGATCTACAAGAATATAATACATCTTTGGAAATAGGATAAGACTCATAGTAGCAATCCAAGAAAATCCAAAAATCTCCTTGATGTTACATCCTTTACATTCCCACATGATTCTTCACTTGTCAATCCAAGCATAATGATCATAAGTTTATTCTTAGTTTTATTATGAGAAGAATATCATTATGGTCCTAGTAAGAACCTCTTATTGCTATAATGGATGGATGGATGTTGTGGTCTCATGTTATAGATAATCAGTCCCTTATGATTGATAATATAAGGAAATATTCAACTTATTGGAACTACATCCTACCTTATTTGAAATGTTTTATTGGAAATTGAAAGAAATATGTACAAGTAAAATGAGAGAAAAACATGAAAAATTAGAAAAGAAATTAAAAATTAGAAGGATAAAAGGAATGAAAATTTAGCAAAGAATCAGAAATTATCAAGAATAACAAATGGTTTAAGAAATGGAAAAGTATAAAAGAGTGAAAAGATATCAAAGAATGTAAAAATTCATAAGAAATGTGAAAAAGTATTAAGAAAAGAAAAAGGCATAACAAAAAATTTATAATTCATAAGAATTAGAAAACAAAAAAGTTAAAAAGCACTTATTAATTCCTGGGTTAGGATAACACATCTACCCATGACTAAACTCATGGATGAGTGCTTGGAAAATGCATCCTAGATCCCATGAATCACATACTCTAGGTTGCTCACTTACCATCCTTATTGGTTTATTATTTTGGTTATTTTTCCAAGTAATTTTGATGTTAATTAAATTTTGATCCTCTAAGGATATATGTTTTGTTGACTAGAAATATTTCCATCTCAGAAGATCCAATTATACTCTCATTTTTATCATGAAATTCAAATTTCAAGTTCTCAATTCCCCTATCTACTAGTGTATGAGTATGGTGTAATATTTTTGTTCGTGCGCTCTCAATAAGGATCATTCTCCTAGAATGGAAATTAATAAGTGGTTTAGATATTTCCATGCATGTTTTAGGAAATTTTAGATCCTTATATTTTGGCCAATATGTTTCTTTTCATTTAGTGGCCTAGGTTTCTTCTTGTACACACACTTATTTCTATCTTCTGTTGTGGGCTAATGTAAGTATTGTGTTAACATTCTGAAGGGTCAATCCACAAATGCACCCTTCTTTATCATTAGCAATGCATAGAATCCTTTGTATATGTATGGCTTCTTGCATGTCCTCCTTAGATATTTGTACAAATAAATCTCTCATTCTTAGCTTAGCATCAATCATGTTAAGCCATGCTCTCCCCATAATGATAGGAAATTCCTTATCATCATTTTTCATGTTGATCATAAGAAAGTCCATTGGATAAGATCATCCATTGATGGTGGTCACCACATCTGCTATATATCCCANTTGTTAGCATGACAATTTTTAGTTTCTAAGCTGATAGTTGTGGAAGTATATGATTGGTAGGAGGATTTTTCATATGAGAAACTTATCTTAATGGAGTTCTAATTCTCCTAGCCTTTTTTTTTTCTGACTTCTCCTAAAAAACATTTCTTAGATTTGCCCTTAGGATTGTTGGTAAGATCCTCTATCTGTACATTAACTGCCCTTGTAGCATTCCTCCATTGAGGTTGTGATGGTAATTTCCATTGCATGACAAGTGGTGGCAAAAGTGGTAAAGGGTTATGAGGTTGCCTTAATAAATCAACTATTTGTGAATGCACATATGTATCAAAGTCCATCCTTAGAGAGCTTGGCCTATGGTATTCTTGTGTGTAATATTAAGGATTTTAGACTGCTACGTTCCCTAGAGAAATTGGATGTTGGACATATTATCCATAAGAGTTTCATTATCGATATGGGTACTTCTATCATGGTGGTGGCATTGCCCATGATTGTGATTATTGCTACTACTGATAATACTACTATTGTGGTTGCAAATAAGCTCAATTGGGGTAGTAAGCTAGTTGGAAGGTTTTCCAATAGTTACATTGAGGATGAGGTAATCGTTTGGGCATTTGCATCTTGATGAATCTTTTGTTCAGTGCATATGCTCCTATTTCTTTCAAATGTGCCATGACAAGGTAACACCCCTTAGTGTGGTCATACTGGCACATAGAACATCCTTCCTCCTCATCCAAGCTTGTACTTAAATAGTTTTCCACTGAAGCTACCTTTTCTTTTCATTCAAAATCTCTTTTCTTCTTCTTCTCCTTACATTTGACAAGGGCCTACTTAGTTCTTTCCTTCACAATTTTTAGAGCTATTGCAAATTTTTCATCTACCAAATTCCACATCATTTCTACCTTTACTACAATATTAGTTACAAATTTCTAAATAGGTAATGTCTTCTTTTGTATTACCTCCTTCAAGGTTTTCACTTTTTGCTAATCACACATCCATACATCTCTCTTCCAAATAGATGGGTCTCTATTGTACTCTTCATTTTATTCTCTCTATTATTCTCCTCCTTTGCCACTTGATTGATGAGTCTTTGGATGCGATGGATGGTCATTTCAGACAATCTCCCTTGGGCATAAACTTCAAGGATTTCCCTAGTTTTGTTTTGTAGTCCATCAACAATGTGCCTAAGTTGCTCCTTTGGGAAAATCCATGGCCTAGGCACCTATCCATAAGTGAATAGTGTTTGGCTATTTCCACATTAACAGATTCATGGATCCCTTACTTCCATCCTTGAATTTGCTTCTAAAGATTAGACACCCTGGAGTAGGTTTGATATTTATCACTAAAAAGTTCAAGCACGGTGTTCCATCTTTTAATTGATTCTAGTTCCAATGATTTGTACCAGTTATCAGCCTCTTTAATGTGTGTCTGAGGGAACAACTTAAGTTTCTACCATTCGCTATCTATGTTTTGTAGGGCATATACATCATGAAATGTTTGAAGGTGGTGTTGTGGATCTATGTTGTATCCACCCTCAAATCTAGGATCTTATTCATGTCTAGCTACTTGATACAGCTATCGCTTACATTCCTAGTTGGGATGTAAATAGCTTCTCTTATATTTATCATGCTTCTAGTTACCAACAGGGGTTCTTCACACTCATAGGGTTCATATGCTTTGTTGTAGTAGTGTCCCCTTTGATACTTATACCTTTCTCTTTTTACTCATCTATCCCTATTCTTAACTCATGTTCTTCATCTTCCTCATCAGAATGCCTTGGGAGATATCCATGTCGGTCGTGAGTTGATTGTCTCTCCCTATCATGATCTCTATTCTTGTAATCCCTTAGATCAGAGTCCATCGATGATCATGAGGATAAAGATGAAAAAGTGAAAGAATGGTGTTGGCTAGTCCTCCTTTTATGACTCTGATACTCTTCCCTTTGAGACCTAGCAAAAGCTTTTGGCCTTAAGTCCTTCTTGTACTTAGAGTCTGTTGATTCCATTCTAGGTGTCTCTGTTAAGTCTAAATGTAACTACACTCTAACAAGTTCTTCCAAATGAATAACAAGTGTTTGAGAATGGACTTCATGATTATGATGAAGTTTTTCTGCTGCAAATAGATCTCCATCAAGTTCTTCCAAGATTGATATGCTTTCCTTTATTGCGAACATGTTTAGTCTACATAGCAGCACCTCTCTGCACTTGTTCCTGTATGAGTTTATAGGGCCTTCTCATGTATTTGATCACATGATACCCTTCTTGCACATGGCTTATATTCATTCCCCTTAGGATGATTTGAAGCATTGTGGCTGTGGAAACACTCTAGAGGCAAAATGATGTTGCCCTATAGATCTCTCCACCGTAACTTTCATGGCTTCATTCCTCCACATCTTGGTAACATATCATCTCTGCAGTATCTTCCAATTGAAGTGAATGCACTGGTGGGTTCAATTCCTTGTACTCTTGGAAATGTCACCCACCTTAATGAGCTGCTACTGCCTTACAATCATCTGAGTGGAAACGTTCCTGTTTATCTAACCTCACATTATTAGATTTTTCATGTAACAATTCTGTGGTCAGTAGGAAGGCTCCACAAATAAGTTTAGGCGTTGAAATAAATTCTCTTGAAGGAAGCATCTCCGAGTACCTCCTCAATATTTCCTCTCTCAAAACTCTTCTGTTATATTTTAACAAGTTTCGAAGTCCTATTCCAAGTTGCATTGGCAGGCTAAACAAATCACAGATTTTGCCCTTGGCGGTTAACAACTTTTTCGAAAGAATCCCAGATTCATTCACAAATGCTACAATTTGCAAAACGAGACTAGTCTGAAAGTTCCTTAACTGAACTGGAAGTATTCCTTCTGTGGCGTTGGCAAACTCAAAAACTTGTCAACCCTCGTATTATTGAAAAACTACCTTACAAGTGAGTTTGCTCTTAGCGAACCTCGTCAGCCATGCCCACTATTTACTATTCGTTCCAATTTATCAGAATTAGTTGATTTTGAAATAGTACAAAACTTGGAATCTGGCAGGTTACCTTCAAATATGGGTAGCTTCTGGCCACGCCTGAAAATTTTGATCTTCTCTCATGATTTCATGTCAGGCAACATTCCAGACAGCCTTGGAAATTTTTCCTCTTTGCACTCCACTTAACGAACAATATGCTACAAGGAACGCGTCCTTCTCATCTGGGAAACATGAAATCAATTGAATATCTTTTCCTGAGTAACTATAGACTCCACAGCAAAATACCTCCTCAAATATTGTTCATAAACAGATCCCTCACTTACCTTGACCTCTCTGGCATTAGATTTTCAGGTTTTATTCTACAAAGCATCGGGGACCTTATCAATCTCCGTCAGCTTTCTGTGAGGAGGAATCTTTTGAGTGGGAGAAATCCTGCAGAGTTGGAAAATGTCTTCTTGAATCACTTGTTCCGTCTGAGAACAAATTCTCGGGAACAACACCCGCTGAGGTTGCTGCATTGAAACACATTGTATTTGAATTGGAGGTCTGGAGATGGCTCAGTATATCAACTTGTCCAATGAGCTTTCAAGAAATATTGGACTTTACATGTAAAACTGTTTGGTTGCTCAACAAGTCATCTTGTCTCTCAATAATTTCAGCAGTGGCATCCCGGCTTCCATTGGCAACAAGCTAAGGCACCTTCAGAGAATTGATCTTTCGTATAACCGTTTCAGTGGATCTGTTCCAGAGACCCTCATTACTTCAGTATTTCACACAAATTTTCAGATTCAGCAAATTGTCATTCATTGGCAATCCTAAAATACGTGGGAATTGCATGGGTCTCCCAATGTACCAGGCATGTAATGCACACCATCATTCTGATTCCAGGACAGACAAGACTCTGAAAATTATACTTATAAGTATCAGTTCTGCGGTTTTTTTTCTACTGCTTTGTGTAGGGATTCTTCCGTGCCTGCAGAAAGCCAGGATAATCAGAGAACAAACGTTGCCATTTCGCAGTTCATTTCCCAAGATGTGTGGAGAGGCAGTGGAGAGGGCAACCAACAATTTCAGTTTTGCAAATTTGTTGGGTGAAGGCCACCATGGAAAGGTTTACAAAAGTATTTTAACATCCTGCTAAAATGTAGCATCAGCTATAAAATGATTTGTCTGCTCAAATAAAATAATTCCTGAAAATGTTTTCAAGAGAGAATATGAAATCCTGAAAAAGGTAAGACAGAGAAACATTGTGAAAATCATCACTCTGCTGTGGTCAGATGGTGTAAAGGCTATAATAATACCTTTCAGTGGTAATGGTAGCCTTTACTTGCAGACAAGGCAGGAGTTGCACATTGGTTCTTGTGTCATGACAAACATCACATTATGCATAAAGAAAATGTAGAAAGAAAATAAAAAGAATTATTTATTAATGTGGAATAGTGTATTTGGAACATGCGTTAAGAATTCCTTGAGGTTATCCTTCTTCAGCATCTATGTCTTAAAAGCAATCTAATCCAGCCCTGCCACCACGGTTAGGCCTATAACGAGCCAAAATGAATCGCGGGTTCTTCTAATATTTTTTATAATTAATTTATGTAGGGATTCTTTTCTACATTGAAGAAGCCAAGTTAATTAGTGAACAAACATTGGCATTTTGCAGTGCATTCCTGAAGAAGGAACGTTCATAATGTTGGTCTAGGTGCTTACCATGTGCATCAATGGGACCATTCCACATCAAGCTTGAAAAGTTGGGTTGCTCCATCACACCTATGTTGCTCAAGCTCCTCCTCGTGGTTGGCTCTAGCTTTGAAGGTATTTTTATTGAGTTGTTCTAGTTTGAAAAATGTGAAGGGATTATTGCTTATGAGAGATATTTTAGTTTAAACAATAAACATTTTATGTATTTTTGTCTAAGCAAGGTTGAAAATCATTTGTTCATATTTGTGAACCCTTTATTCTTGTTGTAAGCCACAAATTAATAGCAAAATTTCTTGGCCCCTCATTCCCTATGCTTTGGTCCTCAAATTTATGTTTGTAGAGGGCATTGTTACTCTCTCCCTTTCTTCTTGTCATTGTAAGTCTAGATTAATATCCATGATGACATAAACTTGTTATTATAAGGCCTTACAAAAAGAGAAAAGGTCAAAAGACCAATAAAGGCTTGAAAGTCTCATGTGTGGCCACAAACCTATATCTATGTCCACAATGGAGGCTCTTGAAAGCTAGAAAGTGCCCAACAAAATTAGAGGCACCATAATTAAAAATTTAATTGAAAAATTTAGGCGAAGAGAAGATAAGTGAATAAGAGACATTGTCACAACCTAAAAAATTACATAGATTTAATTATTTAATTTAATACATGTGATTAATTCTTTAATGTTATCAAATGTGTTTCAATAGATTATCTTTAATTAAATTATAGGATTATATTACTATCATTATTGTTATATAAGTGAATGCATTTGTTAAAGTTTTGTACCCTTTGTTTCACTACTTTTAGAGCTTAGTCATAGATCTTCTAAATATTTTATTATTAAATTTTAAAATTCAATTATCCCTATTTTTTTTTTGTTTTTGTTAGGTATCATGTCTTTACAAGTATTTGGCTATGCATCTTTTATTATTTATGTGTATTCAATTATGTATATCCAATCTTTAATATACAGTTATGCACATTTATGCTTTATTATGCATAAATAAACCAAGACATAGCCTTGGGATATGCTTGAATAAAATATATATTCTTTGGCTTTTTGGATCTTATTTGGATTTTTGGAACATTTGTGGCAATTCTGGACTTCAAAACAATTTTAAATATTTAATTGAAAACCTTTTTCTAGCCTATATCCTAAGACTTTTGGTCTATAAACTTTATGCTCCATGAAAAAGGGAAATAAAATAATCTTTATTATTTGAGGAATTTTGATTCCTCCTACATTTTAATGCAAAGAGCCCAAAGTAGCCAAGCAAACATCGAAAGAGAGATATGGAATAAAAGGTGAATCATTTCTATACAAGATGAACCCTCTAAACTTGAAAAATAATTTTTGTATATTTTGTATTTTTCTAAAATAGAAACTTGTACACTTTTTGGATACTTAAGCCATGTACCTATTTTTTAGAATGAATAATAAAGTATGATAGATGTGAAATTTTTGTCTATTCCATTTGGATCATAACATTACAAGGATCATTTTCATTTCTATGCATGTGATATGTTTGGAAAAAATTAATATTTTATTTAATTATTATTTATAATTTCATTTTTTAATTTGGTAAATTTCAAATGTAAATATCTTTATTTTCATATGTCTAATTGAGGTCCAAGAAGTGTCATTGAAATCATTATTTTGTGTAATATTTTATGATGCAACTAGTGAAACTTTTAGACACCTACATTTTTTTGGTTGCATAAAAATCTATTTTTCTTCAAATAAATTCTATTTAATTATGTATAGGACTATCATGAAATTTTTCTATGCTATGTCACTCTACTATATTTGTACTTCTTATTAATAATTTTTTTCTATTTTATACCTTCCTTTGAATTACTAAATCAAGGTTAAATCCAAATCCTTGGGAATTTTGTAACACTTCTACTAGCTATTTATAGGACATTTATAGATAATTAATAGGGGTATTATGGACATCATCTAGAGAATTGATAAATTTATGTTATAAAATGAAGCTAAAATTTATTATCATGTCTTGTAGCTTTTGTTGATGTAAGCCAAAAGATGACAATAGCGGTTACTTTAGTAGTTATTCTAATTATTATAGTGGTTACTCTAGCAGTTACTCTAGTAGTTATTCTAATTATTAGAGTGGTTACTTACTCTAGTAGTTATTCTAATTATTAAAGTGGTTACTCTAGTAGTTACTCTAATTATTAGAGTGGTTACTCTAGTAGTTATTCTAATTATTATAGTGGTTACTCTAGCGGTTACTTTAGCAATTATTCTAATTATTAGAGCAGTTACTCTAATTATTAGAGTAGTTGCTCCCAAGCCTATAAACATAGTGCCCAGGCGCACAATTGGAAAGAAGTCTTTTAGCAGTCAAGTAGTGAAACTCTTGTAGTCTGTTTGAAAGTTACAGTATTTTCCAAGTGCCCGTAGCATGAGGTTTAAGTGTGGATGGATCTTTATTTGAGCATTGTGTACCTGAGCACACCTTGTGTACGATAATAATAACAAGCTCTTTGATTCATCCTTGTAGCACTTGAGATTTTTTTTCTTACATATTTATTTTATTTTATTTTCTTATGCATTTATTTTATTTTATGCACTTTACATTCCTATTTTTAGCATAGCAATTCATTTTGATTAATTAAGAAAAGTTTTAAATTACACAAGCACAACCACTTGGAGCATGCATGTCATGCTTGGTAACCTAGTAACGATTAGCGATTGGTAATCCCAACAGTGTTGCACTAGTTGATGATGTGTATGGCAAGTGGGAACGAATGCTGGTGTTAGGATTAGTTAGACCTTAGTCAATGAGTAGTTAAGTTAAATTAGTTACTTAGTTACCTCTCTCCTTCCCTACTAACGTAGGACATAAAAACATAAAAGCTATAAAAATCATATGCCTTAAACTTACTTAACCATACAGTCATGACATACAAGTAAGCTTGGAAAGACAATGATCAACCAACCCATCCTTGTTCCACAAGGGTGCATAAGCACTTAGTCCTTGGAATTCAATCAGATCATGCGTGAAACGCTTGTATTCATATGGTTGAGCATAGGGGTACCTTGCTGCTCACCAACAACAAAAATGTATTAGCTCTTATATTTCCTTGGTTGAGTCTTGAAATTTTATTTTAAGAGGTTTCATTTCCCCTTTCTTTCTTCTAGCCCAAGATGGCAAGTTGTAATGGACCAAAGAGGCCTTCATTATTGTAGCCCATAGAAGCATTATGCATTGATCCAAAGAGATCATGTTGTAGCCTAAGTGGCATATGGCCCAAAATGGCCTAAGTTCAAGAGACCCAATGTGGCTCATAAAAAGTCATTTACAGTAAAAGAAAATGGAAGAGAAAAGTGAATAAGTTAAATGGAGCATCAATCACATTGAAGAAGTATGAATTGCTAGATAAATTGTTGTATAAAGCTCTACTAAATTAAGTAATATAAAACTAAACACTCTTTCTTGGGATGAAACAGGCATTTGAAAATAACAAAGAATTCAAACATCAAGCCTCAAACATTAGAATTGAAAAAACCTATAGTAAAGAAGATTAAGAAATATGAAGATCATTTCATATATTATACTCTAAAGAAAGGATTATCAAAAATTGTCTAGGGTGCTTATATATTTCATGGTCTCTATAGCATTAAGAGATTAAAGATGCAAAGATGAAGATCATCTAAATTTTATATAGGATATTAATACTCCTTTTTTCATATTTTTTTGAATTCATGTACCTTGTAGGTCTATGTGGTTAATATCTCATATACATATCCATGTGCTCAAATTAGTCTACAATGTGTATTGTATGTTGTCTTCTACCCAACACACACCCTCCAAGAGTTATACAAGGAGGTGTGTGGTTCGGTAAGAGACATCATATAATACATATTCCAAAAATCCAATAGGACATTTTGTTGAGAAGAGAGAGTTAAGTAAGGAGTGATCTCTCCAAGAGATAGAGTATGCTCTTAAGCACTTTCACCTTCAAGCCCTCATGTTTTTTTTATTTGGATAAATGGGGAATTACTACTTGGAGTGATGCTATGATGCTTATTTATGAAGTGGTAGCTTGTTTTCTTTGTTTTTTTTTTGAAAAATGTATACTATTTATTTAGAAAAATAAGGGCTATTATATGAAATGATGGTAAAATTGTAAGATCTAGGTTTGAACCTAGGCTTAGCCACTCTAAAGAGATTAAAATTTGGCACATTCATAGATGCTCTCAAAACTCACCTTAAATAAGGTTCCTTTATCTATTTAGAGAAATGACCATCGATGATGGCAAGTGTAGTTAACTTGTTGAAGTGATGTTTTTTTAAGTAATATGGTTTTGGAAACCAAAACTAGAAATTTATATTATGTCTAGAGGATTTGTTAGATGGTTATAGAGCTTTAAAACATTTTTGAAGAAAGTTAAAAACATCATTCATGTAATGACCCAAGTAGATATGGTAAATTTCAAAGAAAGCAATCAACACATTATATTTAATAGTATACCTTAATGGAATTTGAGCCAAAGATGGGCATTATTTAAAAACTAGGTTCTTCATTTTTTTATGCTTTGTTTGCACAATCTACAAATATGCCCCTCTCTTGGTAAATTGATGTTTCTCCCTATTCTACCTCTTTTTATGTGAGTAGATGTTGATACATTTTTTCTTTCTTAGTCATTTTTATTTGAAACATGCTTTTTCAACAATGTTATAACCTACTATAGTTGTGTGTGTTAAGGTTGTTGTAGCAATGGCATGAAAGAGCAATGATCATGCACATCAGCAACATGGTATTACCTTTTAAGTTTTTTTAGATGTATTAATTATAGTATTTTGAAATTTTAGGCATTTTTATAAGTATGCTCCTATAAAATATATGGATTAGAAGATGTTGAAGATTATCATTATGTTTTATGGAAATGGAAATGCTTAATTATGTCTTTATAGAAGACAAAAAAATGGTTTTTTACAGGTCTTTGATATAATGATTGTAACACCACTATTCATTATCTATAAAATCTTATAAAAAATTAATAGAAATGTTACAAAACCCTAAGGATCTAGATTTAATCTTGATTTATTAATTCAAAAGGAAATTGTAAAAAAAATAAAAATTATTAATTAGAAGCATAAATATAGTAGAGTACTACATTGTAGCAAAATTTTATGTTACTCACATACATAATTAAATAAATTTTACTTAAAGAAAAATAGAGATTTGGGTAGCCATAAAAATGTAGATGATAAAACGTTTCACTAGTTACATCATAAAATAGTATAAAAATTAACAATTTTAAATATACCTTTTTGCCTCAATTATACATCTAAAAATAAAGATATTAATGTTTAAAGTTTACTCAATCAAATAATAAAATTACAAATAATAATTAAATAAAATTATAATATATAATGAATAATATTGATTTTTCTTGAGCATATAGCACGTGTCAAAGGAAAAAATAATCCTTGCTATGTCATGACCCAAGTGGCACAAACAAAAATTTCACATCTATCATACCTTATTATTTGTTCCCCAAAATAGGAACATAGCTCAAGTATTTAAAAAGTGTACAAGCTTTCTATTCTACAAAAATATAAAATATACAAAAATTATTTTTTAGGTTTAAAGAACCCACCTTGTATAGAATTGATCCACCTTTCATCCCATCCTCTTTTGGTGTTTCCATGCTACTTTGGACTCTTTGCATTGAAATATAAGAGGAGTCAAATAAGAAAGGTTATTTCATTTCCCTCTTCATGCACCATAAAGGTTCTAGGCCAAAAGTCTTTGAATACAAGCTAGACGAAGGTTTTTAATTAAATATTAAAAAATGTTTCAGAGTCTATAAATGCCACAAATTTCCCAAAAATCCAAAGAATATATATTTTATCTAAACATATCCAAAGCCTAGCTCTTTGTTATCCTCACTACCAAAGCAATATACTAACATGTCTTAGAATTAACCTCAGTACTATCATCAGATTATTCTTTAATTATTTAATGTTCAAAGATATTACAAATTTGTCCAATAAAGATCCAAAGAGTATAAATTTTATCCAAGTATCTCCAAAGCCTAGCTCTTGGTTATCCTCACATCAATAATTTTTGAAATAATTGTACTATTATCATTAGATTATCCTTTTAATTATTTAATGTTTAAAGATACCATAAATTTTTCCAACAACAATAAAAAATAGTACATATTTTATGTAGGTATCTCTGAAGGCTAGCTCTAGGTTATTCTTATTGCCAAAGGAACACATTGATAGGTCTTGGAATAACCTCACTACTATCATCAAATTATCCTCATGATTTGAAACAAGCCACTCATGGTTGGGTCTTGGCAATATCCTCACTGCTAACATTCTCAACAATCAAGATACATGTATCATTGGAAGGAGAGGTCTTGACCATGAACAAGCCACTCATGGTTGGGTCTTGGCAATAGCCTTACTGCTAACATTCTCAATGATCAAGATACATGTATCATTGGAAGGATTGGTCCTAACCATGCCTCACCGCATACCATTAGGCTTAACTACTCAATGTCATCATCTTGACTAGTTTCTCACCCTCATATGAACTTACAAATCAAAATCCAAGGTATGAGATCCATCCAAACCTTTATTTCCATAGGATGAATCTCAGTAAAGAACACTCCACTACAATATACAAACAAGGGCATCTAAAAGATTCACAACTCCCACTACCAACTAAGCAAAATCATTTGCTCAAATATTATTATTGTATTCTAAAAATTCAAAATATTTTATAATAGCTAGAAATTTGCAATAGCCAAAATTCCATAAAATTTCTTACAAGATATTATTTATATCAAGATTTGACTGAAAACATTCATGAAATATCTAAGAAGCAAGTTGGGAAATATTTCTACAAATTTCAAAAATTTACCAAAGAGACAAAAATGATCTAGATATAATTAACATATGAATTTGTATATAAAAATAAACCCAAATGACAAAAATTCAATAGAATCTTGACATAATAATTAAAATTATGGAAAAATAACAAAAAACTAGAAAGCTAAAAGAAAGTAGACAAAATCCACAATAAAATAGGAGAGTCATAAGAAAAGGAAAGTAAAATAAACTTTCTTACCATGTTGGTAGGGCTTTCAAAATCTTCTTATTTTCTTTCTTTCTCTCCAAGATGCCCCAAATCATTTTTTACTTCATTTGAACTATGTGCCATTACGAACTAAAACAATGTACTGAAGGCTATAATCTATTAATAAGTGGATAAATTAAATGTACCTTCATAATGTACTGAAGGCTATAATCTATTAATAAGTGGATAAATTAAATGTACCTTCATACTTGAGGTTTGTACGTGTTCAAAAATAGAAGACATAGGCTAAAATTGGATTTTTGAGAAACAAGGCTAAAATTGGCTACAGAATAAAGAAATTGTGAAGGAATGATTTTTGTTTGGAAAAGCACAAAAACCCGATACGCAAGACATGGCAATGGAAGAAAATAGAAGGAAGAGGCAAATAAACCAAAGATGATTATTGCAACTTGTATAAGCTTATAAGCTTATTTATATACTTTATATAACAGCCTTACCTTTCTTTAGTGCACATCACATGCACTACCTTTTTCTTTTAAATTTGATTTGCACTTTTCTAAAACCATTTTTATTTTTATAAGTATATTTTCCATTTTTCCCTTTCAACTAATACCCTTCTTATTTAAATATATGCAATAGCCACATATTAACTCCAAATCATTTTTTTTAAATTTTACGTGATCCTTATCAAGTGTACTATATAACCAATATGCTAAAATCATATTTGATCATCACTTACTATAATCATACGATTCAAATGTTGAACCTTTTACAATATTTTTAGTAAACTAAAAATGAGGTATCTCAAAAATGGTAACTCTAATTCTGGTAAAACAAGGGTCAAAACCAATGTTTTTTTTTTTTGAAAAAGGTCAGGCTATATTAATTATCAAAATGGAAAAAACAAGGAGAAGCTATACACAGGCACAGCGTGGGCCAGGGCTGCTGGCCCTACCGGACAAGGAAATCCCCACCAAGAACACCCGGCAGCTAAAAAGACACCACCCAGTGCGCCCAGACAAAATTTCCCGTCAGGAAAGACTCCACCCAGGGCGCCCAGACAACCTGCAACAACGGCAGGCAGCCGAGAGACGCGTCCGGTCCTTATTTGTCGGCCATCCTGGGCTGCTCATTTCCCTCCGCCCTGCGACGTCTATATTCGCAGATGATCTGGGTGATGCCGGTCCTGCGTGAACTGGGGGCGTTTGCCACCCAAGCCTGCATAGGGATGATCGGGGTTTGATTCCCGAGAGATGCAGAGGCGCCAGCATTCCGTTCCTGCCTCTCCTTCTTGTGAAGCTGTCCAGGGCTCGTCCACGCCAGGGCTTCGTCGTGGGGGGGGGGGTGTTCCCGTCGTGTGAGGTGGCCCCCCCATGACCCCACCACGTTTGCGTCTGCTACTGTAAGGAAGGTTCGGAGGTGGGTGGAGGAGCCATTGCTGAGGCAATTTCTGTCCAAAGAGTCCGCGTCTTACTGACCAGGGTGCTCACTGAGGGGATTGCGGTGCCGTTAAAAATGCAGTCATTCCTGGCCTGCCACAGGACCCAGAGCGCCGCCAGTGTTGCCGAGTTGCCAGAGAATTGCAGAGAGTGGAGCCCCGCCGTTCGCCACATCTGTTTAGTTATGTGGCACTCGAGAACAAAATGCTGCTGAGTCTCAACCTGCTGATTGCACATTGGGCATAAATTGTTGATTGCCATGCCCCGGGCCTGCAGCACAGCACGGACCGGGAGGGCCTGATGCAGAATCAACCACCCAAAGGCTTTAATTTTTTCGGGAAGAATGCCTTTCCACAACCGCTTCCAGCATGGGTCGGCCGGGAACAACTTCTGCAGGAGCTGCCGGGGGTGCAGGTGGATCTCATCAACGCTGTCCATCGCTCTAACCTGAGCGCAGAGCTGCCTCCAAGTGTTGGAGTCAGAGGTTGCCACCGTCCAGGGACTGTATTTTTCCCTCAGGATTTGCACCCAGAGGGAAGGGTCCTCGGTGTCAGTGGTCAAGCATTGGAGGAGCCTATGCCGGCCCAGGGCCACTTACAGGGAGAAGGGGAGGAGACCCACCCCCCCCCCCACCCCCCGTACCAGGGTCGCGTGATTTTTGGCCATGCCAACAGATGCATCCTATTTCCTCCCTTTCCGCCAGACCAAACAAAGTTGCGAATAATCTGGTCAATCTTGGCAGTGACGCCGAGGGGCGGGGACGCCACCGAGGCCGCGAACCGCGTCATGGCCCCCAACACTGAGGACGCCAACACCATCTTCCCTTTACACGTCAGGAAATTATTTGTCCAGTGAGTAGCACACTTCTGCATCCTTGCAATGAGCGCTTGCCAGGTTTGTTGCCTGTGCCAGTTATGCATAGGAATGCCCAGGTAAGTTGCATCAGCTGCCCCTAGGAGAATCCCCAGGATTTGGACGATTTTGATGCGCACAGACGGGTGAGTGTGGGTGAAAAAAAGGGTAGATTTCCCTGGGTTGGGCTCCAGGCCAGTATCCCGGTGCAGCCTATCCAGCGCTTTCAGAATCGCCCTGGCCTGTGGAATAGCGCCCCAGGTGTAAATCATGGTGTCATCCGCAAAGTGTGCAGAGAGGCAGTGGATGCCATGGACATTCAACCCCATAACTCCTTCTTCCGTACAGTACGTTTGCAGGAGGTCCATCAAAATCAGGAAGAGGAGCAGGGACAGAGGGTCTCCTTGACGCAACCCACGGCCAGTCCCATGAAAGCCCCACAACTGCCCATCGATATCGATCGAGAACCGTCCTCCACGCTGGATCTGCAGGCAGAGGTCTACGAAAGCCGGGTCCAACCCTTTAGTGAGCAGGATAGACCTCAAGGTTGTCCAACTAACGGAATCGTAAGCCTTCGTAATGTCCAGCTTAATGCACAGGCCCGGAAGTTTGGCAGTCCGAAGGGAGTGCTGGACCTCCTGGAGCAGTAGGACCTGGTCCTGCAGGTGGCGTCCCTTCAAGAACGCAGCTTGGTGCTTACCCACAAGCCACGTCATGAGCGGCTGCAGTCTAGCCACCAGCAGGCGGGAGAAAAGCCACATCAGGGAGTTACAGACCCCAATGGGGCGAAAATGGCCAAGGGATGTGGGATTCTCCGTCTTCGGTAGTAGCACCACGCGCGAGCAGTTAATTTCATTTCACACCTGTCTCCTTGCGAACATGTGATTCAGCGCGTCCAGCAGGTTTTGTCCCAGAACATCCTCGAAAGTAGTGAAAAATTCGATGGGCCAGCCGTCCGGTCCAGGCGCCTTGTTTGCAGGCATTCCCTTCAGCGTCGCATGCAGCTCCTGGCGCGTGAAGGGCCTTAGGAGCTGGAAATTATCAGCCGGGTTCAGAACTCTGGCCACCGGAACTGAAACAGGGTTCGTTGGCTGCCATTCCCACACCTGCCGCCAGTAGTGTAGGAGGCTGTCAGCACACGTCGGTGACTCGCCTTGCAGGAGGTGCTAAAGCGGTCCATTACGGGAGCCACGGTGTGCCTTTGTGGCAGAGAAGAAGAATTTTGTGTGCCAGTCTCCCACCTGCAGCCACTGAATCCTTGCCCTCTGCCGCCAGTATTCCTCCTCCTCCTAGTGCAGGATCTGCAACTCGGCCTGGAGGGCCAGCTCCTCCGCGGTAAGGTCTGCCCCACCCCCTTGCTGCTCCTGCAGTGATTGGATGGCCTGCAGTTTCGCCTGCAACTGGCTGCGCCCCACCTTGAAATGGTATTTCTCGGAAGGGGCGGTATTTTGAATTTGTCGTTTCAACGTTCGCAGGCCATTCTTGAGGAATTCGCGCGGGTCTCCCCAGGCGCTGTACGGATGCCAAATGTCCTGCACCAATTTCCCAAGCCACCGCGTGCGGAGCCAGGAGCGCTCAAAATGGAAAATTCTCGGTTTCTGGAACCCACCCGCTCCAGTTTGCAGAACATGGGCCGGTGGTCAGAGGCCATGCGGGCACCACCATACGCCTAAAACTCCCACTCGTTTAGCAATTTCGCGCTGGCCCAGATACGATCAATTCGGGATTGGACCCGCGCTGCACCTTGCCTGCGGTTGCTCCACGTGTACGCGCTGCACAGAACCTGTATCCATTCCTCCCCCGAGGTCCGTGACAAGAACCAGCTCTTTGATAGGTTCCTGGGCAAGGAGAGGTTGCCAGACGCAGAACCTTGCGAACCTCAGGTGGTCGGAAATGACCGTGGGGTGATCAAACTTGATGAAATCACCAAGCAGCGCCACCAGCGACCGCAGGAACTCCGGTGCCCAGTACTCGAGGGGGTGGCCGTAAAGCCGAACCCAGACCGGCGCACGGGCAAAAAGTGCCAGATCCCGGTGGGCTCCAGGACGCCAGGGGGCCAGGGCCAACCCGCGCTCCCCGTAGAACCAGGGTCCGCCCACCAGGACCTGCTCACGGTCCTCCAGCGAGGCGAAGCTGAACAAGAGGCAGTCGTCCACCAGGCAGGAGACCATCACGGAGTCCAACCCCCACGCGTTCCGAGCTCAGCGTCGGATCAGGTCGATGCGAGGACGAACCCCATCGGACACAAACTGGCCAATGAGACTGCGTTCCAGCCTCCCCAGCACTTCAGCGTCAGGTCCAGTAACTTTTATTCTGATTTCTGTACCAACTTTGGAGCATTCTCCGAAGTTGCTAGCCGTCCGTGGCTCCCCCTCCGGTCTGCTCGCCGCCAC
>MNCI01006542.1:35878-81230 GCA_015680685.1 Gnetum montanum | reverse complement strand
AGGCATCCCTACAGGCGGGCAGGCGGCCACCACCTCCAGCGAGCAGGCACGGAAACCCCCAGAAAGGAAACGGGAAACACGAAACAAGACAAGACAAGAGAAGGGAAAGAGGAAGGGGGGAAGGGCAAGAGAGGAGAGGCATCCAACTCCCCCCCCCCTTGCCGCCGACTACCCACTAGGGGGATGCGGGCCAGCATTTTTTCCCTGGACAAAGTGAGCGTTGTGCCCAGGTCGACCAGGCCCCATAGCAAGGCGACGCCGATTCTCCGCAATCAACTGAGCGATTCCCGTCATGCAACCCTTACGACCATCCTCAAGCCAAACTTGCAGATGTGGTTGTTCAAGGGGGTGCGGAGTTTGTTCCCTCGTGCTGCTAGGAGCAGCGTTTGGCGGGTCCTTCTCCGGGGGCGGCCTCGGCCGGTTCAAATCCTGACCAACGTCCGGGCGCTGGTCAGTCTGGTGCGAGCCTGCCCCGGGGTACATGAGAGCACCACTTCGCAAAGTCCCAGTCTCGTCCTCGGCCGACGTCGCTGTAGAAAGGTTCTGCCTCCCACTGAACCTGGACGACTCGGTTAAGAGGCGAGTGCCAAGCCCATGGTCGGCGACCCATCTGGGCAGGTCAGAACGGGTGTGCCAATCCCGCGTAGCCGTAATATCCTGCAGGAGTTTTCTGAACCTGTTGTAAAGCACGGATGGGTGGGGGGCAAGCTGCGCCTTTGAAAATGCAATCGTTTATGGCCTTCCACATAATCGACAGCACGGTGAGCATTTGCGAGTTGCCAGAAACTGTAATGGGGTGGAGACCAGCCGTGTGCCAGAATTTTTTAGTAACTTGGCATTCCTGCATGAAGTGCTGCAGCGTCTCAGCAGAGTGGCTGCACAGAGGGCAATGGGGACTGACCCCCATGCCCCTGCTCTGCAAAAAAGTCCTGACGGGGAGGGCCTTGTGAAGGATCAGCCACCCGAACATCTTAATCTTTTCCGAGACAAAGCCCCGCCAGAGCAGCATCCAGCGCAGATCAGTTGGAAACCGAGCGCGGATGTACTGCCGAGGGTGCAGGACCTCGTCCGCACAGCCCAACGATGCCACGTGAGCACACAACTGCTTCCAAACCAGAGAGTCGGAACCAGCCGTCGTCCAGGGCTGATACGTCCGCCACAGGATCTAAGCCCACATGGAGGGATCATCCAGCGTGGTGGACAGCCTTCGAATCAACCTCTATCACCCCAATGCAACCTCCTCCGTGAAGGGGAGAATGCCAACCCCCTGGCCTCACGGGGCCGCACAGTGGTGGTCCAATCCACCAGGTGCATCTTTTTTCCCCCCTTCCCTCCCGACCAAACGAAATTCTATAGAATCGCATCGATCTTCGAGACAACTCCTGATGGCAAGGCAGCCACCGAGGCACCGAATCTAGCCATTGCCCCCAGCATCGTGGTCGCCATCACGATCTTCCCTTTATGGGAGAGGAAATGATTCGTCCAATGGGTCGTGCACTATTGCATTCTCATCAGGAAAGCCTGCCATGTTTGCCGTCTGTTCCAACTGTGGATGGGAATGCCCAAATATTTATCATCCGCCTCGCCTAGTAGGATCCCCAGGATTTGAATAATCCTATTGCGCATAGCTTGATGCGTGTGCGTGAAATACAGCGTGGACTTCTCGGCATTGACGTGCAGCCCCACCTCCCGCTGGAACCGGTCCAGCACCCTGACCTGAGGTATGATGGCCCTGATGAAAACCATGGTGTCATCCACGTAGTGAGCAGTGAGACAGCGAATGCCATGCACATCCAGCCCCTAGACACCCTCCTCCACACAATAGATTTGCAGGAGGTCCATCAGGGCCAGAAAAAGGAGGGGGGGAGAGGGGATCGCTCTGGCGTAGCCCGCGACCGATCCCCCGGAAGCCTCGCTGGCATCCATCAATGTCCAGGGAGTACCGCCCACCCCTTTGCATCTGCAGGCAGAGCTCCACAAAGTCCCAATCCAGGCCTTTCATGAGCAGCATGTGCCGTAGAGCAGCCCAGCTGACAGAATCGTAGGTTTTAGTGATATCGAGCTTGATGTAGAGGCCCGGGAACTTCACGACGTGGAGGGAATGCTGGATTTCCTACAACAGCAGGACCTGATCCTGGAGGTGGCGGCCCTTAATGAATGCCGCTTGGTTTTTCCCAACCAACCGTGACATGAGTGGGCGCGGTCTGGTGACTAACATGTGGCAGAATAACCGCAAAAGCGAATTGCAGACACCAATGGGGCGGAAATGTCCTGGGGAAGTGGGCGCCTCCATTTTGGGCAGAAGAACCACGTGAGAGCAACCACACGAGCATGTGATTGAAGACATCCAGGATGTTCGCCCCCAGCACATCCTCGAATTCACGAAAGAACTCGATGGGCCAACCGTCCGGCCCCGGCGCCTTGTTAGTCGGCATATCTTGCAACACAGTGTGTAGTTCCCAACAAGAGAAACGATTCAGAAGTCGCAAATTTTCTGCGTTGGCCAGGCCCTCAGGAATCTGCACGGAAATCGGCTAAGTAGCCTACCACGTCCACACCTGCTGCCAGTAATGCAACAGTCTGTCAGCACCTGACTGGGAGGGCATCTGATTTTCCTGCAGGAAACATTGCAGGGGGCGATGGTGATTGCTCCGGTGTTCCTTCGCCGCTGCGAAAAAGAATTTTGTGTGACGGTCCCTGACTTTTAACCACTATATCTGGGCCCATTGTCTCCAATACTCTTCCTCCTCGTTGTGTGTCAGCTGCAACCTTGCTGGGAGGGCGAGCTCATCGCTGCTGTGGTCTTTCCCCTATTCCTGCTGGGCCTGGATTGCCTGCAACTGCGCCTGGAGCCAGTAGCGATATCCTCGGAAACCGTATTTTTTCTCTATTTTAATTTTTTTGATTTTCTGCTTCAATACCTTTAGCCCATTCTTCAATAAATCACGTGGGTCCTCCGTGCATGGGTATCTGCGCCAAATTTCCTGGACCAGCACACCAAGCGACGTCTTTCGGAGCCAGGTGCGTTCGAACTGAAAAGGGTGAGGGCTCTACAATGTGTCCCTATCTAACTGGCAAAAAAATAGCCCTGTGGTCAGAAGCCATCTGTACCCTGTCGTATGCATGCACGCCCCAATCTATCAGTAGCGCTGTGCTGACCCAAGCCCGATTGATCCGGGACTGAACCCGCGCAGTGCCCTGACGGCAGTTGCTCTAGGTGTACCTGCAGTCCGCGATTTCGATGTCGGTGAGGGTCCTTCATTGCAGCAACGTGTGGAATTCGGGTGCCCCTGGGGGCTCCACCATGGAGCCACCAGACTTCTCCCAGCTATAGAGCCTCTGGTTGAAGTCGCCAATCAGCAGCCATCTCGCATCCTCGGGCACCAGTCTGGCGATGTGTTCGAGTTCCTGAAGGTGCATCTTCCACCCTTGAGCACCGTAGACATTTGTAATCCAGATGTCTATCCCAGGTATGTGCACCGTAATGCACCAATTGGAGGTGTCCCGGATGTACGAGGCCGCCTTGGTGAGGATGGCAAGTCCTCCCGTGCACCCCCTACTCGGTACCAGATGGCTGTGCCACCCTAGCCATTGCAGCACTTGGGCCTCCGTCTGCTGGAGTTTTGTTTCCTACAAGCAAACTATATCGCACCTCTCATCTCCCACCATGCATTTCAGGGTATGTCATTTGTACGGGGTACCCTATCCCCTGCAATTCCATGAGAAGACCTTCATGGAGACATATGTCTCTGGTATACCTCCTGGAGTGTGGGCTGCATGCCCAGATCCACGAATAGCTGCACGTTCCTGTGTCTTCGTGAGCTATTTTTTGGTTTTCCCACCTTGGTCACTGGCGACAGTATCACCAAACCACACTTGTGCTTTGGCCTATTTTCCTCGGGAGGGGGGTAGGGCCGGGCCATCCCACGACTCGTATTTATCCAGTTCGTAACCGGGGGCGGCGACAGGGCTCCCCCGACAGGGCCGCCCTCCTCAGTTGAAGTGTGCGGTGATCCTATGCAATCAGTCTGGGTCTGCTGCGTGTGGTCGTTGGGGGACAGAACCCCATGACCGACCAGAGCGTGGAGGTGGGGCTTGCCTGTCACAGTCTCCTTCGTCTTCTCCCCCGGACTGTTCATGCGTAGGTCCGCCGTGGTCTATTTCCCGAGCCTCACGGGGCCTGCTTGCGAACCACCACTTGTCGCGTTCTGGGCTTGGGTCCTCCCTTCCTTTGGGGGGCCATCTCTGCGACCCCCCCCTTGTCGCCCATCTATTTGTGCCAATGGTTTCCTATTGGGACCCCGTCTTCGTTTGCCCACGAGGTGTCATCCACCCTCTGGATCATGTGCTGCCCGATCTCCGATGGCCATGCCTCCCCCTATGGGAGAGTCCCACATCGTAGCCGGGGGCCTTGGCATGTTTTCGAAATGAATGTGGACCCGCTCCTCTCCGAGGTCAAAGTCCAGCACCAGCACCTCACTCTGTTCCTACAGTGGAAGAGGCCGCCACACCTAGAACCTCGCGAAACCCAAGTGTTCCATGCCCTCTGTGAAATGATCAAACTTGATAAACTCCCCGAACACCGATGCGAGGGATAGCAAAAATTCGGTTGACCAGTATTCGAGGGGTAGGTCATAGAATCAGACCCAAACCGGTGCCCGCTCGAACAGTCTCGGGTCTTGGTGAGCTCCTGGGTTGTAGGGAGCCAGGGCCAAGCCTCGCGCGTCGTAAAACCAAGGTCCCCCCACCAGCACCTTTTCCCGGTCGGCCAGGGAGGCGAAACAAAACAAGAGATGGTCATCTGCGAGGCATTTAACCGTCACCGTGTCTAGCCCCCAAGTAGCCCGAGCCCAACGCGGGACCAAGTCCAGGAGAGGCCGTGCCCGTTCCGAGATGAACTTGCCTATTAGGCTGTGAGCAAGGCTTTCCAGGGTGGCACTGTCGGGGCGCTGGACTTTGAACCTCAACTCAGGCCTTTCATTGGGAGACTTACCAAGGGTGCTAGCATCCTGCTTCTCCTCGTCCTTCGTTGTGCCTACTGTTCTCTCCCTCTCCGAGTCCGCGTCACTGTCGTCTCTGTTGGGTGCCTTCTCGCTCCCTTCCACGCCGTGGGCTGATCCACTACTCGTCTTCCTTCCGCTGCTCGCTTCCTTCTGCATCTCTCCACAGGTCTGGATGCTCAGTTCAGCTTGCTGTTACAATATAGCAGAGTTTTCTGTTCACCTGATTTTCTGTCCATTCGTGATAGAATATTAATCACATGTTGTAGAATTTTTTCTTATGAGGGACATTTTGGACTTGAATTATCATTTCTATTTTCTCACTATTTATGTTTTTTAAAACAATTACATTACATATGTTCTATCTTATAATGAGAAAAGTATGTTTAATATGCTATAGATTTTAGAAAAAAATTGCATTTCCTTTATATTTAAAAGTAATATAAAAAAACAAAAATGATGATACAAGAGAAACACATAATAATTTTTAATTTGGCAATCAAGATGTATAAATTATTGACTCTTTTAGATACTTGGGTCTTCAATACGCAAATAATTATAAATAAAATAAATGCATTAAAGAAAAGATGGTTGGAAGAATAAAAGCTTTGTACATAATTAAAAATAAATATAAAACTCTTGGAATTTAAACTTGGAATATCAAAAAATAAATCTTTTAAAAATTTCATTTATCCTACTATGTTATATAGATGCATAGTTTGAGGACAATGTCTTAGTTTGAGGACTATTTCACTTAGAAGACCATTAAAAAAGTACAAAAGATATTTTAAATTGATGAATTAAAGGTAGAGCTACAAACATCTATTTCAAATTTCTATTAGAATCTAATCTTCTAAAAGCATAAGCTATTTTTTAGTGTATTCCATATACTTTAAAAACTAACAATAAATAAATAAATATAATTTTCTAAAGTATTTCTTCAAAATAGAAAAGAGCAAGGATGGTATTTCTAAGGGATGCAATGCTTAAAAACTTTAGATATATCATTAGATGAGATACACAGCAATCAACAAGCTTCCTTTGAGTTCACATCTTAAGATAGAAAGTGGAATATGAATGTAACTTCTTAGAGAGGAACATATCTATAGGCTATGTGGCTTAGGAGATTTTGAGTATGAGGATTATGTTTTTCTTAGTTGCCTACAAAATAATCATTTGAGAGAAAAATATAGCAAGAACTCCATATGATCTTTTCTTGTTATATCTAATGTTAATTAGCCACTTGGTTGAGTCAATATTTAACTTTCACGAAATAAATGTCCAATAGATCATTTGGATATAATAAAACCTTAGGTTTAATTATATATATATATATATAATGATAATCATCTAAAGCCTCAATAGCTACCTTAAAAAGGGTATTGCTACCAAGGTCTAACCTCTTTTTGAGTGGTTGTTTCTAACCTTGAATACACTTGAGAAATAGTCCCCTTACCATCCCTTCATATATACCCTTAGCCAATTGTAAAGATCATTTGAATCTATTGCACTAGTTTTAGAATTCCTTATACAATTTCTTTTTTTAAAAAATTATAACTCAATGCTTCATAATGAGAGTATATATTATTTATGGCTACTATATTAAAGTGGAGTTAAAGTTGCCTATGTATATAATAAATAGAAGATCCATGCCTTAAGCATATAACAAGTTGATTAAGTATATGGAAACTTGGTAAAGGTCACAAGACTTGCACCCAAAAGTACCAACACTCCATACATGCCAACTTAAAGGTATTCTTCTAGGCATATTGCACTTAACATTGATTAAGCAAGATCAAATCTCCATTGACCCTTTATATGTATCAACTTGTTTTAGTGCACCATTGCTTGGGTAATGTTGCTAATGCCCAAGTAGCAGTAAGACTAGTCTAATACTTTAAAATTAAATTAGATATCCCATTAAGATTATAGATTTACAAAATTAAGGGCACAAGTTTCATTCTTAATATTTACTTTAATCCCTTGAGAATTTTATTCTTCTCAAAAATGCTAAATTTTTCCTACAAATACTCTAACCTTCACCACATATTCTTTTCCAAAATGCCATCACAAAACACGAAGCTTGATAACTCATGTTCTTCTTGTTCCAGACAAATTCTCAAACCTTGTTTACTAAAAAAAATTTCTTTTTGCATGTAGGGATTTAAACTTTTCCAATACAATATTTTTCTTTTACTATATAAATGGCCTTTTTTTTTAATCTTTGAATCATAAAAGCCTTAACCAACAACTACAATTTTTAGTTATTACAATTGGTAACTGGATTTTTAATTTAAGAAAATTATATATAAGTATATATATATAGTATCATTTGATGTGATGATAAGATGCTAGCTTCTCAAGTGGAAGACTTGGATTTGAGCCTTAGTGTAGTCACTCCAAAAGGTTAGGCTTTCATTTATCTACTAACCCTCCCAAACCCCACTTAACAAGATAAGCATTGTGGCTCAAATGATGATATATTCTGAAACCTACAAAGCTCTAATGTTTTTCAAAAGAGCTGTAAGAAACTTAGGCAACTATAATGTGAGTATAGTGAAGGCATCTACCATTCACATAAGCTAAGATATTATCATCTCTTTTATTACAAGGAGTATCTTTTTCAAATTATATGGTACAATAGTTATGTTGTAATATATTGTAGTCTTTTGTATTTAATTGCACATATTTGCAATGTAGTCAATGTATATTGTTGTTCATCTCTGTTATTTTACTGTTGTTAATATCTAGTTTACATCCAATTAACACTACCTACAAATGTCCATCCCATACTATAAATATGATTACAAAGAAGCCTTGAAGGTAGTATGTTTGGCTTTAATTGATGTGATATCTTATTTTTGATTCTCTTCTATTCATTATGATTTACAAATTCTCTCTAAGTTGACATAAAGATCCAGGAACTTGTTTCTTGCTAGGGTTTTTTCTCATTTTTCCCCAAGATATATTCTTGTGTTTTTTTTGTTGATTTATATTTTACTATTATCATGAACGATCTAAAAATCACAATTGGTATCAAAGCTATGTTATTTTGTGGTGGCTTCTTCTTATTTTGTGGTGTTTGTTGATTTTATGGTATGGAAAAATTTGCAAAAATCAAAATTGAAAAATTCTCTAGCAATGATTACAAAGTTTGGAGAACATACATGGAGGATCTTCTTATCAACAAAAATATTTGATAAGTAATTGCTAATTCAAAGCCTACTATTGTCACAGATTCAAACTAGGAGGCCTTGGATAGAAAGGCATGAAGTAGAATTCATTTGTCTCTCTTGTTAGGTGCTACTCAACATTTTTGGAGTTCTATCTACCAAATACATATGGAACAAATTAAAATATTTGTACCAAACAAAATATATTGCTAAAATATTATTTCATAGGAGGAATTTACATACACTCAAAACTCCTGAAGGTATATTAATTACTAATAATCGAAGTATCTTCAATGATATCATGATGAAACTTGAACCAGTTGAAGATAAAATGAAAGAGGAAGATCATTGTATGTAGTTTTTATTATCTCTTCCTAAGTCCTAGATTACTTTTGTAAAGTCAATGAGTAATTCTATGTCAACTCCTAATTTTGATACTATTGTATCTCAACTCCTCATGAAGAAAGGAGGATTAAAAGGTCTACCCCTATCCAAAATGATTTTTTTCTTGTCAAAATGTCCAACTTGAAGTTGAATAAAAGCCCAAAGTTTAAACCTCCTAGATCCCAAAAACATTCCACAAAACCAAGATGTTGGAATTATGGAAAGATTAATGATCTTAAAAGATATTGTAAAGCAACAAAGAAAGGAAAAGCATTTGCAAATAATAATAATAATAATGAAATTCCTTCTTCTCATCAAGAGGGAGATTTGTATGTGGTGTTGTTAGTTAATAACATTGAGAGAGTTTCTTGGTATATTGATTATGGTGCTTTCTATCACTATACCCCATATCATAAATAGTTTTGTGAATACTTTTTTTGTAATCTTAGTGTTGTCATGCTAGGTGATGATGGACTCTATGATGTTTTTGGATATGATAAAGTAAAAATCCAATTTAAGGATGAAACCATTAAAACTATATCTCATGTATGTCATTTACCTAAACTCACAATGTCTCCTATCTATGAGTGAGTTAAATTCTATAGGTCTAACTATCATATTTGTTAAAGGAAAATGCAAAATCTTGCAAGGGTCTTTACATCTAGCCACTAGTGTAAAGGTGGAAAGACTAAACCAGTTGGAAGCAAGGATGTTGTAGCATAACTTCAACATGATAGCTATTACTAACTTGCATTCAAGCATTAATCTTTGGTAGAGAATATTGATGCATTTTAAGTGAAAAGGAATTAAAGAAATTGCATAAAAAGGGTAAAATTAACCTCACAAAAGAATCTTTGAATTTTTGTTATCATTACCTACTTGGTAAACAAACACATTCAAGATTTCCAAGAAGTACTGCTACAGTTAATCAAGTGTTAGAGTTAATACACAGTGATGTGTGTGAAGTAGTTAAAAATTTGCAAACATTCTTACTTGAAGGTGTTACATATTATGTTTCATTCATTCATGATTTTTCAAGAAAAGCTTGGATCTATTTAATGAAACATAAGTTTAAAGTATTTGAAAAATTTAAAGAGTTCAAAGGTCTTGTTGAAAATTATTCAAGAAAGAAAATTAAGGTTCTAAAAAATAATGGTGGTGAATTTTGCTCCTATGTTTTTGATAATTTTTGTAAAGAACATGGCATATAAAACCAAAAGACTATTCCAAGAACTTCCAAATAGAATGGAGTGGCAAAACATTTTAATAGAACACTACTATAAAGAATCAAATGAATGCTAAGTGAAGCCCATCTTGGTAAATATTTTTCCATTGAAGCTACAATGACTACATGTTATCTCATCAATAGGTATCCATCCCTTGTAATTAATGGAAAGATTCTAAAATAAATATGGAGTAGCAAGCCTATTAATTTCAATTATCTTTGAGTTTTTAGATGTGAAGCTTATGTTCATATTCTAAAAACTAATAGAACAAAATTATATTATAATTTTATAAGATGTATATTCCTTTGCTATGATTGTGGAGTTCAAGGTTATAAGTTGTACAAGCCATAAACTGATGGTTATCTAGCATCGTGATGTTGTATTTAGAGATTCTTGCAAACATATTAAGTGCAATGTCTCTAATGATGTAATATCTGATCATATAACTTTTCAAGTGAATAAAGAAAATTTAGAGGGTCATCCTCCCTCAACAAGAGATATTACTCATGACCAATAGGATGGTATGAATAAGATACAAGCAATAAGTATAAGGAAAGATCTAAGTGAAGATGAGGCAATAGAGTATTGACATGGTGCTCCATCAACTTCACAATTCTTAATATAGTCTGGTCATAGAAAAAAATTACCCACTCAGTTTAAAGATCAAATTCTAATCGCTAAAGCTGAACCACTTATGATGAAGCATGTACATATCTTTATCATAAAGAATTGAAGCAAGTGATGGTTGATGAAATGTCTGCTATTCATAAAAATAAGACATAGGAATTGGTTGAATTTCCATTTGATAGAAAACCAATTGGATATAAGTGGGAATTTAGAATTAAATCTAGTGATTAGTTTAAAGCACATCTTGTTACTAAAAGTTATTCCCAAAATAAGGGAATTGATTATGATGAACTCTTCTTCCCTATGGTAAAATTAACACATGTTAGATCCTTGCTATCAATAGTAGTAGCATATGATCTAGAACATGAACATATGGTGTGTCAATTTCTTTCTTTAGTGGTGATCTTGAGGAGGAAATATATATGCTTTAACCTAAAGGGAAAGAACATATGGTGTGTCAATTGCTAAGATCATTATAAGGGCTTAAAAGAGCACTAAGAATGAGGAATAAAAAATTTAATGAACACCTATGAAGTCTTGGCTTCATTAGAAGTCACGAAGACTTCTGCATGTATGTCAAAAATAAAAAATGAAAAATTCTAATTTTACAGCTATATGTCAATGACATGTTAATAGTAGGAAGTAACATGGATGAAATTGAGCAGAAATAAATTCTTTCTTCTTGGTTTGAGATGAAAGATCTTAGTGCTGTTAAAAGAATTTTGGGCATGGAAATTAAAAGAAATAGAGGTAATAACAAACTATAGATTGGACAATCTGCATATATGCAACACATCTTTAAAAGATATAATATGCAAGATTGTAAGCCTGTGATAACACCTTGTGAAACTAGGATGAAACTTTTGGTTAAATAATGTCCCAAGATAGATGATTAAAAAGAGCTCATGATAAAAATTCCATATGCTAGTGTTGTCAACAATTTAAGGTATGTAATGATTAGTACTAGACCTAACATTGCATACATTATTGGAAAACTCAACAAGTATATCTCTAATCTAGGGAAACAACATTAGATTGTTCTAAAACGAGTTTCTAGTATTTTCATGTTACTATGAACTTTGGTATTTTTTATTAAACTAAAATCCATCCATTTTACATGATTTTACAGATGCTAACTAGGGTGAAAATTTAGACAATAGAAAATCAACTAGCGAATATGATGTGAACATCAAACAGACCAAAGTAGCATCTCTCCATTAATGGAATCTTTCCTTGGAGTTTTGGCATGTTTGGATGTCTTTTGGGGCTATTTTGATGACTAAGGATGTTCCAAAGGCTATGTGGACTTATTTGAAGGTGTTTAGAGGTTCCAAGTCTCAAAAAAAAAAAAAGCATCTTTGTATTTTGTCTTGGTAGAGAAGACGTTCCATTTGAAAGTGAGATGTTTCATCTGTAAGTGAGACATCCCATATACATTGTAGCTATCTTTGCTAAGATGTCTCACATGATTTAAAGAAATCTACTTTAAGACCTCTACACTTAGGAAAGATGTCTCCTATTTTTTGTAGACATCTCCCATGGATTTTAATAGACATTAAATTGAATGATAAATTGGAGGGAATTTGAAGAGATGGGGGGAAAGATATAAATAGACTCCTTATGCCTCCATTTTAATCAAGAGAGTCTAGGAAGAGAGAGGTGAGTAAGAGAAGAGTAGAAAGAGATAGAGTCTTGGAAAGGTGACATGATGTTCATCCTTGTATGTGTGATTTCTTTGATTGAGTGTGTGAGAGTTGGATTAAATCTCTTATCTATCCTTGGGAATTATGCTTCCTTTCATATGTAAATGCTACACTTGAACAAGGATAAAGCTTTCATTTTCCTCTGCTTGTTTAAATTTGCTATTTTGTTACTTTAAGAGAGCTTGGATTGTAGAATCCATGGGAGCTCCTCATCAAATTGGTATCAAAGAAACTTGAAATTGAAGAAAGTTACATTCAAGTGGATAATTCTTATCTCAATTGTAAAGAATCACTCTATTTTCTCAATCTTGGATTAATTCTCTCTTGTTACTTGTTCTACTCATCCTAGGGTTTTAAAATTTCCCTTTGATCACTAAGTTTGTCATATCTTTCAAGAATTGAAAGATAATTCTAGAATTAAACATCTATTGGCTTGTGATAGGTAGCATTTAAAGATATTATGCTCATTTCTCTTAAGATTTGAGAATTTTTTTTCTCATTCCTGGAGAAATCTTGAAATTTTCATCTTTCCTTATGGAATTTTGTGAAAATTTCCTTTTGGATCAATTTTCATCATGCCTCCAAATAGAAGATAGTTCAAGCTTTTTCAAGAGACATGGATGACATGAGAAATGCTCTCAAGCTCATTTTTGAGAAAATTGAAAAGCTTGAAGAGTACAAAGAATATACTACTTCATCAAAATCATCCAAGCAAGGGTACAAGTCATGCAATTCTTCATCAAGAAATTCCTCAATGTCATTCCTTGAAGATGATATTCCTTTTAAAGATGAATACTTTGGAGAAGAATAAGCTCAAGATGATGTTTTTCTTCATGCATCTAGTGTTGAAAATAAGTCTTAAGGCTTCGATTTTCCTAGGAAAGAAAAAAATGAACGTCCTTCTAAACCTCAAAGGAAGCAAGGTGAAGGAATTGAAGTCACTCTTGCAAAAGCTTTTAAACATGATTCAAGGATGCCTCTTGTTGAATTCAAATCCTTCAATGACATGGAAGGAACTAAAACTTTTCTCTCTTAGATGAAAATGATTAACAAGTACTTAGAACTTGAAGATTTGAAAAATCATCAAAAGGTGTCTTTTATTGAAACCAAATTGGAAGGCATAGCACTTGTATGATAGGAGATGGATAGTCATTCTTATAAGGTGAATGATTGTACTCCTATTAAGGATTGGTCTTTAATGTAGTTCATGCTAAAGAAAAACAATGAGAGGACTCATCATAAACAAGAGGCCATCCAAAAATTGAAGTACCTTAGGTAATGTGATAAGAGTATGAAGGACTACTACATGGATTCTTGTAAGGCTTTCCAACTTGCAAAAGTTCATTGGGATGATTATGAATAGGCATCTAACTTTCAAGGAGGATTAAAAAGGGAGTATCAATAAGAGCTAACATTCTATGATCTTGAAACATTGGTTAAGGCTTTTGAATTGGCTCTTAAGGCTGAAAAGAAACTTTAAGGCTACACTAGAGGTCATAAATATTCTAAGGGCAATAACTCCAAAGCTTTTGAAATTAAGAAAGAAGCCAAAAAGAATGGAATGCTAAGGAAGACACCAATGAGAAGTAAGATAAGTCCAAGGAGGGCCAAGATGCTAAGAAAGACTATTCCATGAATGGCAAGGGTCAACGAAATGACTATGAATTCAAACTATAATGCTTCAATTGTGGTGAAAAGGGATACAAAAAATGGAAATGCAAAAAGCCAAAAATCTCCAAAGGCAAGGAACTCCAAATATTAGAAAAAGAAGAATCCTCCAATGAAGGTAGACCTCTTCTGATTGAAGATGCAACAAAAATTAATTCTTGTAATTTTATGAAAACTCTAAATGTTAATCAAGGAAATGAGGAAGAAGAAAGATCTAATGAAGTAGAGATCAATGAGAAAATGAGTTCTCAAGTATTTCTCATTGAGCAAAGGAGTGCTCAATACTCCAAGATTTCAAGGAAGGAAACCAAGGACTTCATCAAAGAAACTAAGAGATATTTAATGTCCAAGATGGTATATACTATTAATCAAGTAGAGTTTCTACCTTATGAGTCATGGGAGGTGAAGGATCCAAGCCAAAGGAGTAGTAAGGATCAAGGAACTTCTCCAAGAAAGGTTAAGAGCATTACTAGAAGGGGGGGGTCTCATACTTTTTGCAATTTTTCTATACCTTGTGGTGAAGAAAAAGAGATTCTAAGACAAGTTGAGGTTATCTCATGGGAGATAGGTGAGTCTTCTAGCCAAGGTATATGGAAAAATGATTAATTTGATGATATTTTTGATTAATTTAATGTTAAATACATGGATGAGAGTTTAGCTTTTGAGGTGGTAGCTTCAATATGGGATGAAAAGCTTGTTGATGATTCCTTTAAATAGGAGAAGCCACTATAATTGGCAAGTCCTATTTGGGATCTTCAATTCTTAAGTTTGGATGAGATTGGAGAACCATATGTTGAAGATCTAGTTGAACCAAAGTTGGCTAGGAGAAGCCATGAAGAGGTAAGTGCGAAATTTACCTTGTTGATGATAGTAATGTCTTTCATGTTGAAGCTAGCATGATGGATGCTAGTTTTTCACTTGAACTTTTGAGTGGTTTATTTAATGCTAATGATGTGCATCATGATGATTGTAGTGATTATGATAATGTTGTGAGTCCTATTTTTTTTATGAAAATAATGTGATTTTTGATGCCATTTTTAGTGAGAGCAAAGCTAATGATGGTAATGAATTTGATTTTGTACAAGATAATGATGGCTATGTTGGTAGTTATAGTAGAAATATCATTATTGATGTTGGTGAATATATTGATAATGATATGAGTTTCCAGAAATTGGAAATGGTTGCTATGGATTATGACAATGATGAATTTGTCAAAGTTTGTCATGACCTTGATTGTCTTGGATGGGGAATGTATAAGCAACATGAAGATAATCTACATTGTAATGATGATGGTGAAATAAAGCTAAGCGGTATTTTGTCAAACACCAAGAAGAAGAAGGTGAAGAAGAGAAAAATGATGGAAGAAAAGAAGTTGATTTGAGGAGACCTAATCCTTTTGAATTTCCTTACTTTTATTTTTTTGTAAGTTATGGAAGAGACACATGGAATTTGGTATTCTCAAACTGGAAACATGGTAAAGCCTTTGAGGATAAAGATAATATCCACTCTTCTTTCATGAATTTTTGCATTGTGATATAGGCACAAAACTCTGTGTGTGTGTGTGTGTGTGATGCAACCATTGTGTTATGTGTCTATGCCTTTGTGAAGTAAGTTTTGAATGTTAGAGACAAAATGTTGTGAGCTCTAATCATTCCATATGTGTCGTCATTTGGTTTGTGTGAATTATAGTCTTTGTGAGCTCTAATCATTCCATATGTGTTGTCATTTGGTTTGTGTGAATTATAGTCTATGTAATGGGGCAACAACTATTCCAAGTGTAAAGGAATCTTGTATGAGAATCAAGATCCTTTAGAAGGAGGAGGATGCTAATGTGGACATCAAATAAGCCAAATTAACATATCTACATTAATGGGATCTTTCCCTAAAGTTTTGGTATGTTTGGGAGTATTTTAGGGCTATTTTGATGACTTTAGGATGTTTTGAGAGCTATGGGAACTTGTTTGGAGGTTTATACAGGTTCCAGGCCTTAAAACAAGCATCTTTATATTTTTTCCTTATAGAGGAGATGTCCCATTTGCAAGTAAGATGTTCCATCTACAATGTAGACAACTCTACTAAGACATCCCACATGATTTGAAGACATCTACTCTAAGACCTATGCACTCAGGAAAGACATCTCCTATTTCTCCTAAACATCTCCCATAGATTTTTAATGAACATTAAATTGAATGATAAATTATAGGGAAGATGAAGAGATATGGGAAAAGATATAAATAGAATCTTTGTGCCTCCAATTTGATCAAGAGAGTCTGAGGAGAGTCTAGGAAGAGAGGGATGAATAAGAGAAGAGTAGAGAGAGATAGATTCTTGGCAAGGTATCTTGATAATCATCCTTGTGTGTGAAATTTCTTTGATTGAGTGTGTGAGAGTTGGATTAAATCTCTTGTCTATCATTGAAAAGTGTTCTTTCTTTCATATGTAAATGCTCCATTTGAGTAAGAATAAAGCTTTCGTTTTTCTTTATTTATTCAAATTTGCTATTGTATAACTTTAAGATAGCTTGGATTGTGGAATCCATGGAAGTATCTCATCAGGATATGTGTTTAATATATTTGGTAATGCTATCTCTTGGAAAATCAAACTATAGTCTTATGTACCTTAGTCTACTACTGAAGTAGAATATGTTGCTACAAACCTAGCTAGTCAAGAAGCAACATGACGTCAAATATTAGTGGTGAACTCAAGATTCATAAAAGATTTTGAAAATTGGATGTTCTAATTAAAGTGCAATTTATATATCCAAGAATCCCACTTTGCATAGTAGGATGAAGCATATCGAAATACAGTATCACTATATTCAAGAGCAAATAAATGAACAAAGGATTATTCTGGAAAAAAAAATTAAGAAAGAAGAGAATCCTACTAATATGATGAGAAAATCTATCTACTAAAAAATATTGATGGTGTCATACAACTATTGGTATCATGGAAGGTGATATCATCTAAGGTTTTGATCAGGCTTCACATTAGCTTTGCCTTCAAGAGGAAGAATTGTGAGTAAAGTGAAGGAACCTACCATTCACATAAGCTTTGATATTGTCATCTTTTTTATTACAAGCACTATCTTTTTGTAATTGTATGGTACAATAGTGATGTTGTAATATATTGCAATGTTAAGTATTTAACTGTAGATATTTTTAATGTATTTAATGTAAACTATTTATCTTCATTATTTTAATACTGTTAATATCCATTTTACATCTAATTAACACCACTTATAGATGTCCATCCCATACTATAAATATGGTTACAAGGAAGCCTTAAAGGCATTGTCTCTAGTTGTAATCCTTGTTCTATCTTATTTTCCATTCTCTAATGTTCATTATGATTAAGAAATTCTCTCTAAGCTAACATAAAGATCCAAGAGCTTGTCTCTTGCTAGGGTTTTCTCATTTTTTCTTAGGATATATTCTTGTGTTTTTCTGTTGATTTATTTGTTACTGTTATCATGAATGATTTAAAAATCACATATAATCAGGAGATGCTAATGATGTGGGAAGATAGGGGTAAAAGGGATCGCACCCTAAATAAATAGCTCCTATTGCACTCTAGAATCTAGACCTTGTAGTCTTAATTATCCTAAATAACTAAAAATATTTGAGTCATACAAAATATTATCCAAAGGCCATAGATAGTAAAAGATGTACGATCATTCTTGGACCACAAGAGATATTATACAAGATTTATAGAGAATTTTTCAAAGATAGGAAAAACTCTTATGGAACTTACTAAGAAGGATGCACCCATTAAATGGATAGAGTCATGTGCAAAGGCATTTGAAGCTGTGAAGTAGAAACTAGTTGAGACACTAATCCTTCAAGCTCCAGAGTGGTCCAATCTTGTTCACATCATGACTAATGCTTCCAATTATGCACTTGGTGCAATATTAACACAACTAGATGATCAAAAAAGACCTTATTATATACATTGTACTAGTAGAGGCACCACTAGAGCATAATTGAACTACACAATAATAGAAAAGAGATCATGATCATGGTATACATACTTAAAAAGCTTAGACATTATCTACTTGGGTATTAAATTTATGTCCATACCAATCATAGTATCATTCAATTTCTCATGAACAAACCAGCAGTCAGTCCCAAGGTGACAAGATGGCTTGTTATTATGCAAGAATTTGATATCATGATGATTTGTAAAAAGGAAAAAATGTGGTAGATGATCATCTATCAAGGCTAAAGTGGGATTCCTAAGATCAAATAGAACCTTTATCTGACTAGTTCCTCAATGAGAACTTTTTTACTGAAACAATTAAGGCAGTAAATTCAACAAGGAAGCCATGGACCCTAAAATATCTAACCTGCCTATGAACACAAAAGCTTCCTAATGACTTGAGTAAGAAAAATGGGAATAATTTCGTCATAGAGCAAAAAGATATATGGAAATTAATGGCAATTTTTAAAAGATCTATGCAAACAAGCTAGTTAGATGGTGTGTGCTAGAGTGTGATCAATATAGAGTCTTACAAGACACTCATGAAGGCTCATATGGCAACCACTATGCAAGGTGTAGAACAACACTCAAATTGCTAATGGCAAGCTACTTTTGGCCTACCTTTTTTAGAGATGTCCATACTTTTACACAATCTTGTGAGCGATGCCAAAAAGATGGAGCAATTACGGCCAAATATGAAGGGCCACAATAATGGATACAATGACTTGAACACTTTGACATATGGAAAATTAATTTTATGGGATCCATAACATCCATGTCAAATGAAAAAGCATATATAATTTTGACTATAGATTACTGTACTAGGTGGGCAAAGGCAACAATCATAAAAGACTGCACAGCAAAGATAGCTACCAAAATTTTCCAATAACATATGGTGAATAGATTTGGAGTACCAAGAATTATCATATCAAATAATGTGACTTACTTCACTGGTGCTACATTTAAAAAGCTCATGTAACAACTTGGGGTAAACCATAAATTCATCACACCATATCATCCTTGAGAAAATGGTTGAGCTAAAGTTACTAATCAAGAAATTACTAGGACACTTACTAGGATGGTTAGTAGGTTTAGAAAGGACTAGAAAACTAAACTAAATGATGCTCTATGGGCCTATAGGCCATCCTGGAAACTACCTAGGGTACTCACCATATGAGTTAGTTTATGATAAGCTACCAACATACTTGATCCAGGTAAAGCTCCACACTCTAGGTACTACCAATCAACTTGACCTTGATTTGAGCTTAGCCCAACATGAACATCTCATGAATCTAAATCTCTTAGATGAAAATAGACTTGTAGCACTCATGAGTAATGAAGTCTACAAACATTATGTCAAACTTAGGCATGGTACATAAATAAGGCAAGTAACTATACAACTAGGTGATAAGGTCCTTTATTATAATCCCAACCATTTATCCCATAAGGCAAATTTTAGACACTTTGGGAGGCACCATACATTATTCAAACCACTCATCCATCTGGTGCCTTACATATCTACCATCCATCCTATCCACATAAGCTCATTTTTGCTAACATCTAGGAAGTCAAACTCTACTATGAACATTCTAAGGAATCTACCCACTCTATCCAACTATCTTCCATATGTTCTCTATTTTGTTTAATTGATTCTAATAATAGTTGTGGGGCTATCCATCTAGACTTGTAGGTACTCTACTGAACCTTTTACTTTCTTTTTACTCTTTCATTCTTTTATACTTTTCCATTTCTTAATAATTTCTTAATTCTTTCACATTTTTCCATTCTTAAATAATTTTTCATTCTTTTAACATTTCTCATTTGTCATACTTTTTCCCATTTTTCACTATCTTTTTCATCATTTTGTAAATAGTTTTGATTACTAATAAAACATACCAAGAATAAGTTAAGATGTAGTCCAATATGATGAAGATTTATCTTTGCTATCAAGTCATAAGGGACTGATTATTTGTATAGTGAGATCACAACATTCATACATCCATTCCATTTATAAAAGGTTTTTATCATAATGACATTCTGTCCATCATAAAACTAAGAATAAACTTGTGATCATTATGCCTAGAATGAAAAGTGAAGAACCAATTGGGAATATCAAGGATGTGACATCAAGGGAATTTGTGGATTCTTTTGGATTACTACCATGAGTTCTATCATATTACTTAGGTTGTATTATACCCTTGTAGATCTAATAAAAAAATGAGAGTAAGAGTATAATAAGTGCTATCTTACCATGTCACTAGAAAGACATGTTATCCATCTTTGAAGTTAGTCCTCTGGTAAGGTTGACACAGATGAAACATAGAATAAATGCACAAAATCAATTTCTAAGGGTTCCACTAGAAAGACATGTTACCCATGCTTGAAGGTAGGCATCTTCTCAAGAATCAAGAATAAAAATAAAAGGTGCAATGAATAAACTCCTCCCTTGGATATTACACCAAGTGGTAATACTCCTTGCAATAGCAGTAGTCTTACAATTGTAACTACAAGAGATGAAATAATGCGATGTCACTAGAATGTGGTCTGGACTTATTTAAATCTTGGATAGGAAGGCTAATTATTACTTTAACCACTAATAAAACACCAGATTTCATTATGCCTACGGTAAGACACCTAGCATCCCAATTTCCACAATCCCTTCTAAGACCATCTTATCTCACTATAGGAATAATTATAACTTGTAGTTTTATGTAGCATAGTGACATTTTCCCAAAATGGTGGTACTAACATGTGTGTTGTACAAAATAGGTATGGGTTACATTTAACTCCTTGAGTTCCTAAGGACGGTTTGAGGCATGGTTATATAAGGGCACTAAGGGCTGGAGCTTGCTTTGGGGAGGACCCACTTGTATAACTCTTGTATCCTATACCTAGCAACCAATTCCACATCATCTTGAGCCTTCCAAACAATCATCAATGGTAATAAAGTTTCCCTTACCAATTCCATACATCCATTCATACAACAAGAATTCATTATTTATCTCATAAGCACTTAATATACTTTGATAACTTGAGATTCCTTATTTATGCACTTTCTATGCTAAATATTCAAAAAATATGCAACATTCCTAGCCCAAGATCTTCTAAACATGTTTCATATCTTTCTAATCTTCCAATCGACTCATTTTTCTTCACACAAACTCAATGAAACACTTGAAATTTTTGCCTTTGATATTGGATCTCTAATATTGTAGTGCACAAAATTATAAATAACATGGAGGACTTGGTGAAATTTTCATTTTCAACTTTTGGAGCAAGGGGAGTTTTTGTCATTTTTCTTCTAAACTGAGAGCTTTGACTTTTCAACTTCACACACTCATAACTTCACAATCGCAGTTCTGATTTCCATGATTCTTAAACCTTGTTGATCCTAGAGTTCTCAATTTAGTCATGGGGGAGTACTTAGCATGATATCGCTAAACCTTGAGTCAAAATTTTCTAATTCCTAGAAGATATCATAATAGTAAGTATGAAGGGAAAAATGAAAATTTATTTTCTAATGCCTAAAATATATCATAAGGGTAAGTACGAAGGGAAAAATAATTTTTTTTAACAAAAATCAATCACACTAAAGCCAAAAACACTTAAATAATTCTCTTTATAAACCATACCAACTAAACACTTAAATAATCCTCTTCATGAACCATACCAACTATCATAAGTCATAAATAAGAGAAAAAAATAGATAACTATGAAGGATTATAAGGAAACTAGCACCTAAGGGGTTCCTTTTTGAAAAATTTTCTAACTTTGCAATCATAATAAGCTAAGAATTTGATCTTATAAAGCATACAAGTAAGGAAAGGGTTATCAAGAATTAGTTTAAATAGTTTAATAATTTCAAAATCTGACAAAAATTAGCCATTGAAATAAGTGCATGGGAAAATGAAGTAAAGAGGCACAAAAGGCTCAAAAAACATTTTCGCAATCAAGTGGGCATGTACAAACAAATCAATGAAAAGAAAATCCAAATGTCAAAGCCCTAAATCAACTCCATTTTAGCGATAGCCCATCTTGGATAGCTATGCTCATGTCCACCAAGAGGAGATTAAAAGCAAGGACCTATAGATAGAAGATTTAATAGAATACATGGGGTTAGCAAACTTGCAAGATGCTAACTTGGCCATGTTAACAGTAGGCAAGCCCAAAAATGAGCTAGAATAGCAAGTAGCAGCCATATATGCATTATGCAAGAAGGAATTTGTTGATCGTAAGGATGCGTTACAAAAGCTTTAGGTGGCAAATTCTAAGCTAGAAATAGTAAAATTTGGCTACCAAGGGCAAAAAGATTTACAAAAAACCTAGCTAGAAGAATGTCTAATTATCAGAAGTTATGCAAGATGGCTAGGGCATTTGAAGAAGAGAGGAGGTAGTTTGCAGCATGGTACATTAAGGCCAATCAAATGTTTTCACAACTACCATGTCCATGGGATGTACCAGCTCCATTACACATTACACAATCAGCATGAATAGCACATGATCCCAAAATGAAGGAATAGAAACTTCAGGCATTATTCAATAAATACAAATTTCAAAAGCCTAATGACAAGTGAAAGCAATTGATGGAGGAGCCACAACCACCTAGCACTACTTAGGCTACATCAAGCTTCATTAGCTTGTTTTGTTTTGGTTCAATTTGTCTTATCATAACTTATGTTAATTTTGTTAACACCATTGCAGAATTTAGTGTCATGTAAGTCTACCTCCCAATTTTGTAAATGACTCTATCTTCATTTTTTTCAACTTGAGAATGAGTTTCCAATCAATCGTTAGGGTATGATAAAGTTAATTTTTCTTTGGCTACGATATTGTATCTATGATGTCATATATCCAATATCATAGCACAAGTTAGGAAATTGTAGATCTAATATTGCGAAATGTGTGCAGCATATAAATACAACACTTAGGTGCAAGGGTCTACAAACATTTCCATTCCATAGTAACAGAACACTTTCAGTTTGTTTTTGTAATCTAGTACTTAAAAGTGTGAATGCCCATAGTGTAGTGTGACTTAGTAAATAGAGTCTTTATTTGAACATCTTCTACTTGGGCACAAGTGTGACTTACAATAAAGATCAAGTCATACTATTGTAGTATTCTCCTATTTTCTTATTTTACTTTGCATAATGTTTACTATGTTTCCTAGTTAATGTTTTACTATTCCATGCACTTTATTATTATTATTATTAAACAGAATATGTATGACTGATCTCGAGTACTTAAGTATAACTACTTGGTAACCCAATAGTGTTATTGCTTAGTACACCTAGTAGTGGTACACTTGGTATCCTAGTAGAAGTTACACAAAGGCCAAGGTGTATATGAAAGATTAGGAACGAATGCTCATCGTCATAGGCTAGAATAGATTTGTTTACTTATTTTACTTAGAATTAGACATCACTTTCATTCTCATCATGTTTGGTAGGAGTAACAATGGCCCAACAACATCAGATATCATATACCTCACGATGAGTTAAACCATACATATAGACTTCAATAACTCCACATGGAAAGACAATAATCTTGAACTTAAACCAATTGCTAGTATAATTACATTACCTCATCCAAGGAATACAATCTTGTCACACATGAACTTAAACCAATTTCTTGTATGGTTGGGAGTTGGATATCTCCACCACTCATCAAATAGAAAATCAAAATTAAAAAAGAAAAAGATGGCAAAATACCTTAAACACCAAACTTTAATGAGCATAGAGTAGAGTTAGATCTAGTAGAAAGTAAGCTATGATGAGAAAAGAGTAAGGTCAAATCACCTAAAGAAGATGAGGTGGTAGTTTATAAATTTGAAAGGGGACAAGGGGATAAAGAGGATGCAAAGGTTGCAAGATTTAAAAAAAAAAATAGATTTTTTAGACAGGAAGGATGCAGGAAGGTTGTAGGGATTAGAACAAAGTAGAGTTTTTAGGAGGGAAGGGGTGGAGGTTGTAGGTGTTAAAAAAAGTAATGTTTAGTTGGTAGGGGAAGGGGCATGCCAAGAAAAAAGCAAGGGGATTGAAGATTGTAGGGGTGACAAAAGAATAGAGTTTTTAAGAAAAAAGTACAATTTTCAAGGAGAAATAAGGGGAGTATGCATGGATTAAAACAAGTAATGTTTAGTTGGGATGAGGTGGGTTAGGGGCAAGCTTAAAAAAAATTAGTGTTTAAAAAAATTTTAGGAGAATAGTAGTGTTTAAAAAAAAATATTTCATGTTTCACATGATAGAGATTTTTAAAGATGGAGAGTATTTCAGTGTTTGTGTGCCACGTTTAAAAAGTCCAAAATAGGCCTTAAGCCTTGGCTCTTGGCCAAATATAAAAAACAATTCTAATCCTTCCTGCGTGAGAAACTTAGTGCTTGAATTGTTTTGAAAAAAATAATCGTAATAAAGTTATGTTAAAAAGAAAAACCTGCTAGAGGATAAAGAAACCGTCCATACGTTAAAGAAAACCTTAGTGGCATCGCGTTTGGCCACCGTCGATCCATACTCATTTAAATCAAATGGTTTGTTAAATCCAATTAGAGGTATCCGTCTGGACGGATAGTGGGGGTGAGATAGGGCTTAATTTTGTTGGAAATTGTTTTATTTTTTCTTTATAAATTTCTAATTTGGTTTTTGGCGAGCTGCGAGTTTTCGTTCACGAAGCCTTAAGAAATTTCTAATTTGGTTTCCTGCCAGCTACGAGTTTCTATTCACGAAGCCTTTGAGTTTAATGACGTAGCTCTAGCTGACAGTCACAGCTGCCCCATATAAACGTGCAATGAATTGGTTCTCAGGAATGTGCTTCCGCAAGCGTCCAATGAATTGCGTTCATGATTAGGCTATCCCCTCGAGCTATACTTCCAGCAAAATACTGCACAACTCCAACTAGACATCTCAGTTCCAATTCCCATCCATCTCGGTGTATTTTTATTTTATTTTTTTTGGCAAATTTAATTTTTACCCTCTGAAACATAGTAGGATTGGTGGTATGATGCAACATGCCACGCTATTCCTGTGTTTCGGAACATAAAATGTGATTCGGAACCAAATTTCCCACGCGGCAGACTGTTTATTCGTGTACATCCTCAGCGTACTGCCCCAGCGGTGTTCGGCCCGATCCGATTCCATGTTTTCTTCCATTCCCCTCCCTGACCGCCACTCAGAATGGGCCATGTGGTATAGGCAAAATGTAATCCCATATTAGCATTAATATTATTGCAGGGTTTGGAACGTCGTCGCTTTTATTTTATGCTTCATGATCGTATTTAATATACATTATTATGGTGATTATGGTGGGCATGTTTTAAAAACTTGGATTAATATACAAAAAGTGCAGGTTTTAAAACTCGTTTCTTTTTTATCATCACTTATAAACGAACTCTTAACTAACAAGAATATAATTTATTGTTTATTCATAACCTTTTAAGTCTTGCCTTCTACATCCATATGAACATCAATTTTTTATTTTGTTACAGCTATCCAAAATGTGATTGGCAATTTATAAATCCAACATACTAGCCACTAGACCGAATCTCATAATGTAATGTAACAGGAAAAATTGAAAATTATTCATGGTTCAAATCTTTTGAGATGACCAGAAAAACTGAATACTTCATCACAGCTTACCATGATGAAAGAATGATGGACCATGCTTAATTTATATTGTACTTAAGTGCAAGTGAGGATTTTGAATTTCTCTACAATTACTCATATTTAGAATAATGTTCCTTCACCCATAGATTAACCTTTTATGGTAGTAGTTTAAACATGGACTTACAGTACATCACCAATATTTATTCTCTTTGAAATCATGATGAAAATTCCCTAAAATTTTTATGGGATAAAAACAAATAAAAGAAATTTGGAATTGTAATAAAATGTTGGAAAGAAACTCGTAGATATAGATTTAGATTAACTATTCAAGTCTTTGAAACAATAAAAGTTAAGTGCTATAAGCCAATGTTCATAATGTATTAAAATAAAAAAGGTAATTATTTCATTTTACTATTGTTAACATTCTATTTAGATTCGATGCTTATGTTATGGATTGTTAAAATCACTATGTAGTTTATATCTAGGATCCCCATTATGAAAACTAAGTAATATAACAACACAAGTTACTTGAAAAAAGTGAATACTTCAACAATAGCTGCCTTGATGAAATAATGAAGGACTATAGTTAATTTTTATTGTACTAAATTGCAAGTGAGAATTGTGAATATCTCTATATTTGCTAATATTTAGAGTAAAGTTATCTAAGCCATGGATCAGTGATTTATTATAGGAAAATCTTTATGGCACTAGTTTGAACATGGATGATGAGTGGCGAGGTACCCCTACACTCAACCATACGAATACGAGCGTTTCATGCACAATCCGATTGAACTCCGCAGATGGGCTAGTTGTGGTATCTAGACAGTTAGCCTTAGGTTGCAGTTCGCTGTCTTCCCACCTGGACTAGTATTAACTTTGTCACGTATGGTTTAGTCTAGAGTGAGGTGTATGATGTGCTTCTAACCTAATGCTACTCCTGAAGGCAATGGAAGGTAATATTATCTAAGCTAAGAGAGAAAGGGTGAGAGAGAATCTAAACTAGCCTAAATGCGATGAGTATCTATTCCTCAATCATCTGTACACATCTTGGACCTCGTGTATGACTACCACTGGGATTACCAAGCGCAGATCCTAGGTATGCTACTGGGTTACCAAGTAGTCATACTTAAATTCTTGTGATTAAGTCGTACTCATTTTGTGTTTAATAGGAGTTTAGGGTGAAGAGAATATTGACTAAGAAAGCAGTAATAAATAATAATTAATTAATTAAACTAAGTGAATGCTGTAATGATGAAGTAATCTCAATCTTTATTTCTGGTCATGTGCGTGTCCAAGTACGTCACACTTGAATAAGGATGTCGTACAATTACAATCACCACACTACGGGCATACACTGGGAAATAATTTAACTTTGGAATGATAAAACTGCAAGAGTTTAGCTAAGGAACTAAGAACTAACTCCTAGAACAAGGAAAGCTACCTCTTATTTATAGAAATTGAGGCAGGCTGTGATATCACGTATGCCATATTGCGGGGTAGACGCAATATCGCAGCTGATGCGATATCGCAGCTATGATATCGAGGGTCCGATAACTGGGCCTGACAAACCATATCTTGTATCAGGGCTCCAATAATAGGGCTCCAATAACTAGGCTCCGATAACTAGGCCTGACAAACCATGACTCATCATACCCCCACGACTGAATAACAACTCATCCTCGAGTCAAAGAAAGTGAGGAACAAGTTTAATTGATTACACAGTGGATAGGTATGGGATTATTGACTGACTAGGAATTTATTCATGTCGCAGTGGAGGATTAAAAAGAATTTGGACACAGACACAAAAGACAAAACTATGATTACAAAATTGGATGGAACTCATGTAGTTCCTGGTGGCGGTGGCTCCTCCATGGGTGTCTTTCCCTTTTCTTGCGCTCCACGTCTTGAGATTTGATGACATTGAAGTATGGCCTAGAGTTTCTCCTCTTGTAAGTCCTTGAGTACCTTGGTGTGTGTGTAAGTTTGCACTTGTTCTATAGAGGCATCCTAGTCAGCCTTCTCTTTTTCTTTTGCCACCCTTTTATTCTCTATCAACAATTTATGAAGTTACTTGATTCTGAAAGTGTCCAGCTAGTTCTGAGGAATCTTTGGCCCTATATTCGAAAGGTTTAATACTTCCAAAATGGCTTGAACAGAGAAATCAATAGTCACACCACAATTTTTAACCATGGTGCCTTCTTCTTTATTGTGCCAAATTTGGTACATTTCCCCTAAGTACCAGGCACTGCTTTCAAAGAGGGTGGGCCATAATGGGGACCCTTTGAGGTGATTCCTAATGGCCTCCAAAGAAAATTTTGTGAAAGGTCCAAAGTTTAATTCCATAATCACTACAATGAATATGGACCTTTCATGGATGGTCTGAACACAATCTTGGGGCAACCTGAGATATTATCCCTATTCAGATGCTGCAGCAGCTCCTCCTTCCACCTGCCTTGATTGTACAGTCGCAAGGTCATCTTGGTGGATATTGAATGATTATTCCTCCTACTCTACATGTTGTTCGACAGGAACTTATCCTTCACCTCTCCTAAGTCTTTTGATCGCACCTTGAGCAGGACCTTCCTGTTATCAACATTTCGAGGCCATCTGCAATCACACAGGGCCAAGCATTAGTAAGGTTGTTTCTGAATTTAAGTTATACCTTACAGCTTGCCTTAACTAAGTCAATTTATTTTTATCTTCATGTGATGTTTCCCGAATGATTGTAATAGTGAGTCTTGTTACTTAGGTGGTTTCCCAATTTTGTTTCCCGGTGTACCTAGGAACAAAATAATTTTCGGCACAATTATTCTTATTATTATAATTAATTACCCTTAATGATGTCCTCTGGATGATGACAAATTCCAAAAAAAAGTTATGCGCTATTCAGCGTATGTCCCTCCCCCATGACTAAGCTAAACACTCCGAGTTCAAGTAGGTTCAAATGGAATTAAAATCGGAGTACTAGCAAGCAAGATATAGNCCATGTTCAAACTAGTGCCATAAAGATTTTCCTATAATAAAACACTGATCCATGGCTTAGATAACTTTACTCTAAATATTAGCAAATATAGAGATATTCACAATTCTCACTTGCAATTTAGTACAATAAAAATTAACTAACACAATATTGTGGCCTAACGATGTTTAGGCTTGAGGGAAAAAACCAAATTTTGAAGGTTTTTCTTGAATGAAATGTGGGAATTAAGGACATGTGTCACATATTAAAATATTCTAGGGTAAATTAATTTATTTTTAAGGCATGAATAATTAGGTATGGTGTAATTGACCAATAAAACCTCGGGTGGTAAGAAAAAGGTTATGCGATGGTACATAGGAACGTTATTATTCAGAGGGGTAGTAGTAGGGAAAGGAAATCGTGGAAAAATATGCTATGGGTAAGAAATGGTATGTGGAAGGTGGGTCATGAGTGAAAATTAAAAAAATTACACAAGTGGATCCTCCCCAAAGCAGGTTCCAACCTTTAATGCCCTTGCATAACCACACTTAAAAGTTTCCGTGGGCACTCAAAAGGTTAAACGTAATCCACACTAATTCCACCAAGACACACATGTAAATATCACTGAAATGAGGTAATAATTCTACACTATATGAGGCACAAGTAACAATTACATGGACAACGAGATGAGATGGGGTATAGAAGGGATTGTAGAGATTGGGACATGAGGTAACTGACCCAGGGCATAGTGATTCCTGCGTGTAAAGCATGATTAAGGTGTCATTATCCCATCATTCCAAAATTAGGACCAAGTCCATTCCTCTGATTAGTGACACTGCATTGGTTCATCCAATGATGAATGACTATGAGAGTACCAAAACAACAAGGCGTATGATTACTTGGCATTTTGTTCAAGGGAGGAGTGATTTTTGTTTTGTGGCACTTCCTTTTTCTTTTGCTTTTCTTTTCTTTTTCTTTTCTTCTTTCTTTTTTTTTGAATATTGAATCTAGAGAAGCCTCCAACCTTCAGGCATGGGTGCATGTCTTTCCAGTGGGACCCCCTAGAACAACATTGGATTTTTGAGTGTCCTTTTCATTACTCTTACTTCCATTTTTCGTTAGATCTATAAGGATCTTAGTACAACCACGTTGCATGATAACAGACGTCACCAAAGAGAATCCACAAGTCCCCTTGATTTCACACCCTAATCATTCCCTCTTGGTCCATCCTTCTTCATTCTAGTTACAATGAACACAAAACTAATTTTAATTTGTAAGAATGTCAAGAATATCATTGTACCCTCAAACAGAACCTCTTATTTGTAGGATGGATGAGTGGGTTCAATGGGCTCACTGTCCAAATAATTGACCACTCAATACTTGATAACATAAAACACACCTCAACTAATGAGCCACATGAGTGTTTTATTCATAAATGAGAATACTTATAAAAATGTAAAGAGACAAAAAGATAAAAAGATAAAACAAGAAATTAAAAAATGAAAAACTGGAAAACAAAAAGTTGTAAAATTAAAGAAAATAGAAAGTATTTATTAATCCTGGTTGTTATTAGAATGGGGGATATGCCCCATAACCAAATGGTTGAGGATGGCAAGGATTAATAAATGAAAGATAAGGATCCTTGCATGTTGGAAATATTGGGACCTGGTCATACTTACCCCATCGAAGTTCACACACCTGATTATAGTAAGCATAGTGGGACAATTTATGAGATGTGGTTTCCAGATAATGAGTTGACCCACTATGATATTTGGGATTGTTAGATGGTATGCAAGGATTGAGATGTTGCCTTCCATGACTGTGTTCATTCGGCCATATGGTTGTTGGAGTGTTAATTGGTGGCCTTGATGAAGTAACATGAGGTGTCGGTTTTGAAGATAAGGGTGCACCATAGTGTTGGACTTGTGGTGAATTGGAAGATGCAGTGGCCTCAGAATTGTGTTGTCCCTTCCTAGGGTCATTTCTAAAAAAGGGATGCCTTCGATGTTACTAAGGTCTTTCACTACTATTGGCAATATTAGCATAAGTAACATTCGTTGGTTTTTGATGTGGTGCATACACCTTAGGAATAGTTGGTGGCAATGTAGAAGGAGGGAAAGGATGAGAATGTTGAACATTAGGAGGAGTGTAAGGTGTGCAAGGTGGTGGTTGTGTTGAGTACATAGGCTAATAGTATTGAGGAGAATGGTAATGTGGTGAGATAGAGTATTTTGATCCAGTTGGTGAAATAGGATGTTGAACTAGATAAGCGTTTGGATTCGTATGATACGAAGGGTGTCTCCAGTTTATGGGTGGCTTCCCCCACGACTGGGATTGTTGCCACTATGATTGAACACAGTATCTCTGTATGAACTTTAGGTGTAAAGTGTTTACCCAATGCTCATATAAATGTAGCAAGATTGGGCACTTGCCCTTGGGATGATCATACAGGAAAATGTTGCATTCATATGTATGTTTGGAAGTTGATATTTTATTTTCCTTATCCCTTCTGTCCGATTATCTACTGATATTTTGTCCTATTTCTTGGGTTGTCAAATCTCTATTTCCAATAATATCGATATATTCTCCACACTTTTTATATGTCCATTCCAACATCTTATTGATCTTTTCCTCAACTTCTTCTAGTGATTGTTGTATTGGAAAAGATGATTCTTTTTCCTTGTGATAGGTTGATTTATCCTTTTTATGATTATGGACCTTTGTTAAGTTGAGATTTTGGTCCCATTGATGTTTTTCAACACTCTCCCATCTAGCCATTTATCCTTCTTCTTTTGCTACCCACTTAATAAGCTCTTGGACTTGATGGGTTCGTAGTTCGTATAGTTCACCTTGGGCATACATCCCTAGGATTTCTCTTGTTTCATCACAAAGCCCATCAATGATATGATACATTAGCCTCTCCTCAGAGAACTTATGGCATGGACAGTTGTTAAACAGTGCATAATATATTTCTAAGGCCATATCCAAGGGTTAATGTTATGCTTGTTTCCACTCTTGGATTTGTTTCCTCAAGGTTGACACTCTTGCGTAGGTTTGATATCATTCATTAAAGAGTTCTACCATTGTTGGCCAACTTCGTATTGAATTTGGTTTTAACGATCTATACCATACTTTTTCTTGGCCAACGAGTGTCATAGGAAAGAGCTTGAGTTTTTTCCAACCATTATCAATGTTGTTCCATGTATAGGCATTGTAGAAGGCTTGTAAATGTTTTTGGGGATCTAAGTCATAGCTTCCTAAAAAAGTGGAAAAGTTATTTAAATCGAGCTTGGGTATACGTCTCTCTTTATGATGCCTATGAGAGATTCGAATAGCCTCTTGTATTTGCGTTAGGCTTGTAGTGGCTAGTAGGGATTCATCATCATCAAGTAAGTTATGCTTTCATGTGTTGGGATGATGTTGCCTTCGTTTATGATTATGAGAAACCCCCACTTCGGATTGCATACTCCAATCTTCATTGTCAAATAATTTGTTGGTTCTCCAATCAATTGCCTCACTAGATGTAGCATTATCATAGTCTTGTAGGAGAGGCATGATTGTGAAACTGTGTGTGAATTCGTATGTGACTTTTTATAATTATTTCTTCTTAAAATATATATTATTAATTCCTATACAGCGACCTTGTATGATATAACTAATCTAGATAACTAGCACTACCCCCAGCAACGATGCCAATGATGAGTGGCGAGTTACCCCTACACTCAACCATACAAATACTAGTGTTTCACGCATGATCCGGTCGAACTCCACAGATGGGCTAGTTGTGGTATCTACACAGTTAGCCTTAAATCACAGTTTGTTGTCTTCCCACTTGGACTAGTATTAACTTTATCACGTATGGTTTAGTCTAGAGTGAGGTGTATGATGTGTTTCTAACCTAATGCTATTCCTAAAGGCAATGGAAGGTAATATTATCTAAGCTAAGAGAGAAAGGGTGAGAGAAAATATAAACTAGCCTAAGTGCGATGAGTATCTATTCCTCAATCATCCATACACATATTGGACCTCATGTACAACTACCACTGGGATTACCAAGTGTAGATCCTAGGTACGCTACTGGGTTACCAAGTAGTCACACTTAAATGCTCGTGATTAAGTTGTACTCATTCCTCGTTTAAAAGGAGTTTAGGGTGAAGAGAATATTAACTAAGAATGTAGTAAATAACAAATAAATAAATAAATAAACTAACTTAATTCTACAATGATGAAGTAATCTCAATCTTTATTTCTGGTCATGTGCGTGTCCAAGTACATCACACTCGAATAAGGATGTCATACAATTACAATCACCACACTGTAAGCATACACTGGGAAATATTCTAACTCTAGAATGATAAAACTGCAAGAGTTTAGCTATCTCCTAGAACAAGGAAAGCTACCTCTTATTTATAGAAATTGAGGTAGGCCACAATATCGCGTATGTAATATCGTAGGGCGGACGGGATATATCGCGGCTGATGCGATATCGTGGCTAATGTGATATCATGGCTACGATATCGGGGGTCTGATAACTGGCCCTGATAGACCATATCTTGTATCAGGGCTCCAATAATTGGGCTTCACAAACCATGACTCATCAATGGACTTACCGAAAGCAAGATCTTAGTTCTAATGATGAGGAGATTGAAATGAAGTGACACTATGTTCAACATCTATATGAAGCATTAGAGATTAATAATGAAGAAGAATTCAAGTGAGCATTGAAGAAAGAATGATAGTTTGTAGATGTGACTCTCCAAGTGTAAGATCATGAAGAATATGATTTTGAAATACTTAATCATCATATCTTATCAACAAGTCATTTCCAAAGAACTAAATTGGAAATTCTTGGCCTACAAGATGTTGATAGGATGCATGATTGGACGTTACAGTATCCAAGAGATTATGTTAAAAATTTCGCCACAACCTTTATTGCTAGTAATAAATCATCTTGATCCATGATTGTCATGGACTATGACTATGGTGCCTATGATTCTAATAAGCTGGGTAATAAGTAGAAAAAATGCTACAGAAAAATTATAGGGTACATGCTATTTTCATAATCAATAGAAGAAGTTGTTGCCCCTTTATGAATGATTATTTAGGAAATATCTAGTACAGGAAAGTCTTTCTCATAGGTGCAATTCACAATGCTTTTAAGAAATACTATTATGAAAATATAATGCTTTACTTGTTATGACATCCATAGGAGTTTCTACATATAACATTAATGTAACCATTGTTCAATCTAGTTAGGTGCATATAAAGAACTTTCTTCCTCTACAAAAATAAGTATACAACATTGACTTTCCCAATTTTGATATATAATTATTGATGAAATAAGTTTGGTGGGAGGAAGATTGTTACAGAGCATAGATAAATCATTAAAAATATATTTCTCTAGCATCATAATGAATTTTTTGTGGAAGATCAGCTATATTGATAGGAGATCATGGTCAGCTTCCTCCTATGCTTGATGTTGTGCCTTATGCATCTAGGAATCTAGATATCGCATGAGTTTTGAAATCCTTTGATACATTAGTTGTTTTAGATGCATTTTATTGTTAGTCTAGAATTGATCCTAAATAATAAATATTTAGGAAAGTATTAATTCATATCAAAGAGGAAAAAAGCCTTAATAAAGACTATGAATTCTTGGCTACTCGAATGAATCTTCCATCAACTTCTAGTGGGTTAGATGGTTTTGAAGACTTAATGCATTTGTATGATATGAAGGATAAAGTACAATTACACAACAAGAAGATGTTGCAAAAAATGGAGAGACCTAGTGATGAGAGCAGTTACTCTAGTGGTTACTCTAGCAGTTACTCTAATTATTAGAGTGGTTACTCTAGCAGTTTTTCTAATTATTAGAGTGGTTACTCTAGAAGTTACTTTAGTAGTTATTCTAATTATTAGAGTGGTTACTCTAATTATTAGAGTAGTTTCTCCCAAGCCTATAAATACAATGCCTAGGCACACAATTGGGAGAGAAGTCTTTTGGTAGTAAAGTAGTGAAACTCTTTTAGTCTGTTTGAAAGTTAGAGTATTTTCCAAGTGCTCACAGCAGGAGGTCTAAGTGTGGATGAATATTTATTCGAGTATTGTGTACCTGAGCACACCTTGTGTATGGCAATAAAGAAGACCTCTTTGATTCATCCTTGTAGCACTTGAGATTTATTTTCTTACATATTTCTTTTATTTTATTTTCTTATACATTTATTTTATTTTATTTTATGTGCTTTACATTTATGTTATTAGCACAACAATTCATTTTGATCAATTAAGGAAATTGTTAAATTACACAAGCATGACCACTTTAAGCATGTGTGTAATGCTTGGTAACCCAATAACGATTAACGTTTGGTAATCCTAGTAGTGTTGCACTAGTTCAGGATGTGTACGGCAAGTGGGAATGGGTGTTGGTGTTAGGATTAGTTAGAAATTAGTTAATGAGTAGTTAAGTTAAATTAGTCACTTAGTTATCTCTCTCCTTCCCTACTAGCGCAAGACATAAAAACATAAAAGCTATAAAAATCATATGCCTCAAACTTACTTAATCATACAATCATGACATACAAGTAAGCTTGGGAAGAGAATGATCAAACAACCTATCCTTGTTCCACAAGGGCACATAAGCACTTAGTCCTTGGAATTCAACCAAATCATGTGTGTAACGCTCTTATTCATATGGTTGAGCGTAGGGATACGTTGTCGCTCATCATTTGTGCCATTGCTAGGGACTTAGTTGTTTGTGCACTAACTAGAACATAGGAAATCATTCACATCATTGGAAAGAACCCTTAGGGTTGTTGAGAAAATAATAAACAAGAATACATTGCACACTGAACAAATAAGTATGTCTCCTTCCTCATATGGAAGCGCCTCACCACCTAGGTCTAAAACAGGAAACAATCGACGGTGTAATACACATGACATTGATCCACTAGTCCCTCAACAAGTTTGAGTGGTATATATTCATCTTGATGAGTATATACTAGACTTCACCTTTATCCTCCATCAAGATGAACAACTTCGTTGGTAATACTTAGAAGGTAACATAGTGTTACCTCCTGATTGTTTAGTCCCGAGCATGCTTCTTCGTGCTCTCACATGAATTGGCATGCTACACTTACATGAAGAATACATTGTGAAAGACCATGACTCAAGAGAATACCATCCCACAAAGGCACAATGTCAAAGGGACTCGTAATAGGAGATACATCATAAGTCTTTGAAGGGTAAGTGGTCCCAGGATGCCTCACATCTCTTAAGCAAAAATGAGGGTGGTGAACCTACCTCAGGCAGGAGCCCACGTAACAATGTTCCTCCCCTTGACTTTGGCCAAGGGGTTGTGTATCAGAACCTTCATTTCACTATTCATAACCCAAGTTCTAATACCCACGGGCATGAATGGTTTGAGAAAGGCACACAAACTCATGATAAAGGTGGACATTTTAATCACAATCATAATCGAGGCCAAGACCACAGAAGAGAAGGTAGCAAACACCGTCATGGTGATGGTTCTCCTTCTTCTTCACCTTCATCATCTCCTTCACCCTTTCCTTCAATATCTAGACATGGTCATAAAGAAAAAGACCATTGGATAAAGGTAGGTAAAGTGGAAGTCATAGGTGAAATAGCCAGGAAAGGGGACGAGGACACTCTAGAGAGTCATGACATAGAAGAAGGGAGAGTAGGGAACAATGCAGGCATCATAGACACCATGGATGGGATGATCATGATGAACCCCTCCTCACTACTCTAAGTATGTTGGACATAACTGAGGCTATTAGAATTCTAATAAGGAATTAGAAACATAGTAGGATCAAGAGGTTAGATATGAACAACATTCCACGATTTGAAGGGGGATACAACGCTAATCCTCATAATCAATTACAAGCATTCCATGAAATGTGTGCCTTACAAAACATAGAGAATGAATGAAAAAAACTTAAGTTTTTCCCATGGACAATAGTTAAAGAAGTGGAAAGCTAGTACTGATCATTAGAACTAGAATCTATTTATAGATGGAGTACTATGTTAGAATTATTCAACAATAAGTACCAAACGTACTCCCAAGTATCTAACCTGCAAAAGTAAATCCAAGGCTGGAAACAAGGAGGACATGAACCCTTGGATGCTACCATGGGATGATACTATGCACTATTACATTATTTTCCTAACCATGGTTATTCATAAAGGGATCAACTGGGTCATCTTGTGGATGGGCTTAGACATGAAATGAGAAGAACCCTTGGGACTTATGCCCAAGGGAGACTATCCAAGCTTAGGTCCCATCAAATTCAAAGACTATTGGAGCAAGTTGCTAAGGAAGAAGTTGAGCTATGGAAGAGAGAAAGTGTAGAAGAGTATAACCGAGATCCTTCCCTTCAGAAGAGGGGAGTAAGATTTTGTCAAGATGAAGAAGAGTCACCACTCGAAGAGATGGTAAATAGAAAAACTTTGCCTATCCAAAAGATGACATCATAAGTTTTGGCAAAGGTAGATCAAATGTGGGATTCCCTAAAAAATAGATTTCAAACTATTCTTAAAATAGTAGAGGAGTCTAAAGAGCAAGGTAGTGAGAAAAGAAAAAAGAAAGAGGCTAAACATGCATGTAGCAAGGGTAAGGGCAAAGTTGCCATCATTAAAGAGGTTGTGGATTTGGAAATACATGATGATAGTGGATATAACATACATCAATATGACCATCCTAAGGGATGTTGCTCTATAATCTCACATCTGCAGGAGTTTGGGATGTATGCACTCAACTCACGATTAAACAAAAGGCAAACACCCCGAAGGTTACCTTATCCTCAAGGTAACCTAAGGCAGTTCCACCAACCCTTAACATATTATCCCAGTGGAACTCCACCACAACCAATTGAGCAATATCAATAGTGGAAGCATCCATAATCATGGGGAATGCCACCACCAAGGAAATAGTATCCTTACTGGTAACCTAACTCGTATGGACATTATGTGCAGTAACCAATCTCCCCACGTGACTCTACTAGTCACATCACTCCTCAAACTCACTACCAAGTCCACAAGTATTATGGGACTCCCTCTTCTAGAGATGATATTCTGCAAGCATATCATCCTTCTCATCCAGCCGCATCTCTTCCACCAATAGCTCCACTACCACTTGCTCCAGCTATGCAAGGTAAAATCCCTACCCAGCCACAACAACATAATTCCACAAGGGCTATTAATTCTCAACCTACTATTGGTTCCAACAACCACATGAAGAAAAGACCTTTCTTTAGGACCAACAGTCCAACCAAGCCCTTGTTATCACAAGTGGTTGATTCCTTAGATGCCTCAGTATCAATCAAAACTTCAGAGCCCCATGCAACCCAATTGCCACACTCAACGCATATGGTCATGCTAACACATGTCGTCATCGATTGGATCAAAGCTGGCCATCTTCCCAGGAAATTCTCTGATCCTTGGAATCCTTTTATATACTTACAAATTGCTAGAAATGAACCGTGCAAGGCTCTTTTGGATTCAGGTTCTAGTGTCAACTTGATTTCTCAAGAAATGTACAAGGCTTGGAACCTGCCTCCATTGAAAAAGAGAAACATCCATCTAGAGTTGGCCAACTAGTCCATCACTATCCCATTGGAACTGGTGGAAGACATTGTTACCACTGTTTGTGGGTGGTTGTACCTAGCTAACTTCCTAGTGATTCAGGTAAACAACGGTAAGGGGGACTTCCCAATCATAATGGGAAGAGCACGGCTAAGCATCATTGACACATGCCTAGGAATCCACGATCTTTCCCTAGAAATATCAAAGGAAAATACATTAAAAAAGATCGAGAAAAAGAAAGTTTCGTGCATCGCATGTAGTGACATAGGGTGTAATTATGTGCAAAGGTCATGGTTTGTGCAAATTTTAGCATTGCCCGCATGCAATCAGTGTGCCTGTATGCAATAGCCACATGATAGGGAGACACTCAGTGGTTGATAGCTGATCAAGAAAGTAGTTCACTCATATGCATGGAACCAACTGAGGGTTTGACTTGTGCTTACATCAATAGCATAGACGCATTAGAGAAATTCCACTGCCAACTTCCAACTCTTAACCTTGAAAATATCAACTTGGAAAAGTTGGAAATCCCTAAGAAATTTAAGCAAGAGCCCCTCAAGCTGAAACCATTTCCCACTGGTATGCAATACATGTTCCTTAAAAATGGAAAATCAGTAATTCTCAATGCTAAGCTTGCTCCTTAATAGAAAGAAGAACTGTTGAAGGTAATAAATAAATGGTTGGAAGCCTTCGCTTGGTCATATCCTGAATTAACTAGAATAGATCCTAGGATATGCCAACATATAATTTACACTGACCCCTCCATGAAGCCTCGAAGACAACCATAGAGGCGATTCAACCCTAAGCTAAAGTAAGTAGTTAAGGAAGAAATCCAACAACTTCTCAAGGCTAGGTTCATATACCCCATTGCTAATAGTGAATGGGTTAGCCCCTTAGTTATTGTGCATAAAAAGGGAGGTAAATGGAGGGTGTGCATAGATTTCAAGCTACTAAATTTGGTAACATTCAAAGATCACTTTCCATTGCTATTTTTTGACCAAGTCTTAAACACCATAATAGGGCATCATTGTTACAGTTTTCTGGATGGATATAGTAGATATAACCAAATACAAATAGCCCCAGAAGACCAAGCCAAGACTATGTTCACCAGTCCTTGGGGAACATTTTCATACAAATAGATACCGTTTGGCTTGTGCAATGCCCCTACAACATTTCAATGACTAGTTCTAAGAATTTTCCAACAGTAGATAGGGAATGGCGTGAAGGTCTTTATGGATGAATTCTCCACTTATGGAGCAAACTTTGATCAAGCCTTAGACTAGTTGGAGTAAGTGTTAAAAAGATGTGTAGAAACCAATTTGAGACTCAACTGGTAGAAAAGTCATTTGATGGCCCTAGAAGGCATAGTACTAGGGCACAAAATCTCACACATAGGGATAGAGGTAGACCCCAAGAAAATCAAAATTATGCAAGGAATTACCCATCAACTGGAAACTATCAAAGATATTTGATCATTACTTGGACATACTGGCTACTATAGGAGATTTATTGAGAACTTTTTAAAGGTTGCCAAACCATTGGTGGAATTAACAAAAAAGGATGTACCTTTCGAGTGGACTAGGGAATGCAAATTAGCTTTCCAAACTCTGAAATAGAAGCTAGTAGAAACAGCCATTCTACAAGCTCCTGGCTAGTCTAAACCATTCCATATCATGACTCACACATCCAACTATGCTTTAGGAGCTGTACTTACACAATTAGATGACTATAAGCATCCTTATTACATCCATTGTGCAAGTAGAAGTATCACTGGTGCACAACTTAACTACACTACCATAAAGAAAGAATTAATGGTTGTAGCATTTGCACTAGAAAATTTTAGACACTATGTATTAGGATATAAAGTATATATACATATAGATCATAGTGCAATCCAGTTCCTCATGAATAAGCCAATGGTAAGCCCTCGTATCATATGATGGCTTGTAATATTACAAGAGTTTCATTTAACGATGATCGATCGCAAGGGCATCAAGAATGTAGTTGTTAATCATTTATCTCGGTTGTGATGGGACAACAAAGAGGATGAGTATCCAATTTTTTATCATTTCCTTGATGAATTCCTCTTTTCTAGTGTAGTGAATAATCAATCACCCACAGAGAAAAATTGGTATAGTAGCATTCTTACCTATCTCCTCACCCAACAAACACCACAAAAGTTAAACCTTAAGAAGAAACAATAATTTCTTCACTGAGCCAAGTACTTTATGGAGATCAATGGGCAACTTTACAAAGTGTGTCCTGATGGCTTGGTTTGATTGTGTGTTCCTGATATAGATCAACTGCGAGTTCTCCAAGATGCTCATGAGGGTCCTTGTGGGGGTCATTATGCTAGGAGACAAACAACCATCAAGATCCTTCTTGTAGGATATTATTGGTCTACATTATTTCGAGACACCCATCATTTCATCCAATCTTGAGATCAGTGTCAATGTGATGGGGGAATGACTACTAAAATGGAGTGTCCGCAATAATAGATTCAATAGTTAGAACCCTTCGACATTTGGGGAACTAATTTTATGGGGTNGATTCAATAGTTAGAACCCTTCGACATTTGGGGAACTAATTTTATGGGGCGAATTATACCAGTCCAATAGAAAAGCTTACATTATTGTTGTTGTTGATTACCTAACAAAATTGGCAGAAGCAGCTATTGTTAAGGATTGTACATCATCTATAGCTGCATGATTTGTTCAACAACAAGTCATAAATAGGTTTGGTATGCCTCATGTACTTATTTTAGACAATGGTACCCACTTCACATGTGTAAATTTTTGAAAATTAATGCAATTCTTGGGGGTTGAACACAAACTGAAAACACCATACCACCCCAAGTCAACAGTCAAGCTAAAGTCACCAACAAAGAGATTACGAAAATATTGACAAGAACTATTAGCAAGTTTAGGCAAAATTGGAGCACTAAACTGAATGATGCTCTTTGGGCATACCACTCCACATGGAAACTCCCTACAGGCTACTCTCCCTATGAGTTAGTGTATGGTAAATTACCAATGCTTCCCATTCAAACTGAGCTCCATAAACTATCTATGGCATGTGACCTCAACCTTGACCTTGATCTAGCACAGAAACAATGGTTAGTAATCCTTAACTTGCTAGATGAAAATCGATTAGCTACCCTATCATCTAACGAATTGCACAAGGCCTTCAATAAACAATGTCATGACCTATGAATTAGAAAATTTAAATATTAGCTAGGAGATAAGGTTCTCTACTATAATCCCACACATGTGCCACAACGTACTAAATTTCAAACACTATGGGAAGGACCTTATATTATTTATGCGATTTTTCCTTTAGGGGCCATAACAATATACAAACTTGAGAGCAAAGATAAGAAACTTTTTGTCAACATGCAACAAGCAAAACCTTTTCATGAGCTTAGGATAGCCAATACACATGCTACCTCTGTTAGTGGACAACCTTTCTCACTATTTCGGATCTCCTTCTTCCAACTCAATCATGGGGGAGATGGCTACCTATGCTAACCATTCTAGGCCCTCAGTTCTTTCTGAATTTTTATTTTACACATTTTTGTTTCACACATTTTTATCTCACAAATGTTTTTTTTACACATTTTTCCAAATTTTCTTATTTTTTTTGTACACCATCATTCATATTTTTACTATTTGTTTGATTACTTGATTTACTTTTATTCATCATCCAATAAGTGCTCATAATGGTGGATTAAATTATATTATATTGATTGCTAATGTTTAGTTTTTACCTTTGAATTATGATACTAATATTAAGGTATGGTTTTTTTGGTAAAATAGACAATGAGTCCATACTATCCACTCATCCATACAACTATATGGTCTCCTTTGGCTTGGAACTTACAGTCCCTCTTTTTCTAAGTAAACATTTAATGAATTGGTGGCTGGGTACTTTTCAAATCAAGGAAAGACTCAAAGGATGAAAAGGGTATGCCTTCAAGGGGATTCGATGCATTTGTGCTAGCCATTCTCTTGGGTGCTGAATGCTTTTTATTGGGTTTTCCACCATTCTAACATTGTTCAAAAATTGGGAAGCTGAGTGACTAAAAATAAGTCTTTGCATGGTGTGGTTCTCACACAAAAAAAAGGTGTGAGAATTCAAAGCACACCCCTTAGTCATAATAAAGAAATATGGGCTACAAGCACTAGTTATGGAACTGGAAGGACATGTTACCCATGCGTGAAGGTTCTCTCTAACTAAGGTCATTTCTCACTTCCTACTTCTCCATCTCGCTCTCCTCGAAATGGTCGTGACTCTTTGTGGAAGCATTCTTATTACCTCAAGTGGATGGATTGGTCAAGTGTGTTGATGCGTGGTCATTAGATGTGGTTTGTTTGAGTCTGGATTTGGGATGAGTTCTACTCAGTCACATTACCCATAAAATACACAAGGGACTTTACACAACCTTGTTCTTCGGATTCCATTCCATTCTCTCCTCTCCATCTTTCTCCCCATTTTTCCACCTCATTGTCGATTCTATCATTCATCCATTTCTGGGTTGATGCATTATTTTTCTTTGGTGAATTCTTATGGGTAAGTTTTTAACTCTTGCTTCCACATGACATTCTTAGAGCCTACAGACTCTTTGGTTTGTGGGTTTTTCAGGGCATGAAAGGTATGAGCCTACTTGGGGAGGACCCACTGGCATTCCTTTTTTGGTGCAACTGGTAACTTCTTTCCCTTAAACATTTCTTGCAATCAATCATTTCTTGTTTCATCCCCATCCATGACATTCATTTTATTGGTGTTGCTATTGATATTTTTCATCTTTCTTGTTCCTCATGTTTTTCCATCTTATAGCTACCGAAGGTTCACTCTTAGTCATGGGTGCCCTAGAAATTTTTTTTTAATTTTGTCCATTTTACTAATTGCCTAACCCCTACACCTTGGGTAGTTGCCAATGATAAATCTCTGAACCAATTTCTGCCATAACCATAACTTAGCCAATTCACTTCATATCGAGGCAAGGTATCAACTGCATTGTGGATTATCTATCCTTGCTCATTTGTGACTGTGTTACATGTGCAGATGGCAATCATACAAACAATGGACTAGGCTTGCACTCAGGATGGACTGGAACTAGAGCATTCATGAAAGGAGCAAGTTTGGTGGCATGGCTATAGATAAACAATGGAAGGTGCAATCTCAACATTGGTAGCAACATGCTCTATCTTCTTTCTCTCTCTCTTTTTCTCTTCAAGCTACCAAATAAAGGCTTGGATGTCATTTATGTACAACTGTTCACCATAATGGTCATGAACACTAATGTTGTAATATGCTTATTGATTCATTCACTAGGCATGTTGAGTCTATCATTCCATTCCACCATCAGTTGTCAATTAGTCAGTAATCCCATACATTTCCAATATTTTGTAAGGAACTCAAGGACAAGTTTTCATTCAGTCATGGGGGTAGGATGAGAGCAGTTACTCTAGCAGTTACTCTAATTATTAGAGTGTTTACTCTAACAGTTACTCTAGTAGTTATTCTAATTATTAGAGTGGTTACTTTGGCAATTACTTTAGCAGTTACTCTAATTATTAGAGTGGTTACTCTAGCGATTACTCATGTCATTACTCTACTAGTTATTCTAATTATTAGAGTGGTTACTCTAGCAATTACTTTAGTAGTTATTCTAATTATTAGAGTAGTTACTTTAATTATTAGAGTAGTTTCTCCCAAGCCTATAAATACAGTGCCCAGGCACACAATTGGGAGAGAAGTCTTTTGCCAATAAAGTAGCAAAACTCTTGTAGTCTATTTGAAAGTTAGAGTAATTTTCAAGTGCTGGCAGTAGGAGTTCTAAGTGTGGATGGATCTTTATTCGAGCATTATGTACCTAAGCACACCTTGTGTACGGAAATAAAGGCAATCTCTTTTATTCATCCTTGTAGCACTTAAGATTTATTTTCTTACACATTTCTTTTATTTTATTTTCTTATGCATTTATTTTATTTTATTCACTTTACATTTCTATTGTTAGCATAGCAATTCATTTTGATCAATTAAGAAAATCGTTAAATTACACAAGCACAACCACTTCGAGCATGCGTGTAATGCTTGGTAACCCAGTAACGATTAGTGTTTGGTAATCCTAGCAGTGTTGCACTAGTTTAGGATGGGTACGGCAAGTGGGAATGAATGTTGGTGTTAGGATTAGTTAAAACTTAGTTAATTAGTAGTTAAGTTAAATTAGTCACTTATCTCTCTTCTTCCCTACTAGCACAGGACATAAAATCATAAAAGCTATAAAAATCATATGCGTTAAGCTTACTTAACCATACAATCGTGACATATAGGTAAGCTTGGGAAGACAACGATCAACCAACCCATCCTTGTTTCACAAAGGTACATAAGCACTTAGTCCTTGGAATTTGATTGGATCATGAGTGAAATGCTCGTATTCATATGGCTAAGCATAGGGGTACCTCATCGCTTATCAACTAGTGTTATGTGTGTAACTAACAAAGATCCTTGTAGATTCAAAATCTCAAATGATGATGAAAATGATATTAAGTAATCTTTGCTTATATGTAAAGGTGCAAGGGTTATGCTTACAGTTAACCTTTGGCTAGAAAAAAGATTGGTGAATGGTATGCTAGGCACTATTCACAGTATTTTGTATCATCCTTGAAAACATCCACATGCATTACCATTTTATATTGTTGTTGATTTTAACTTTTACATTGGATGTCCTTTCATAAATGGTAACCCTCATCATGTGCTTATTGTACTTATGATTCGAAGAGCATCGCATTAGTTACCATTGTGATTGGCATGAACCATGACTATCTATAAATCACAATGAATAATACTAGATAAGTCCACTATTAATATAAGATCAAGAGAAGTTATGACTCTAACTTTGTTACATTATCTAGAGTGAAGAACATTGACACTTTGAGGATTCATCCTCCATTCTCTTTGTAGAGATACAAAAAGATTTCAGATTCTAAACATCTCCATAGTAGAATTACAGAGGAAAATCATTTTGCTGATTTGAAAGATTAGGCATCTTGAGTTTAGGCACATCCCTATATTTTTCCTTCNGGATGAGAAAACAAGATTGATAAAAGCAAAATCAGTTATCCATCCTCTCTTCCTCTACTATGTTCATTAATAAGATCATCTCAGCCAATATATATATATATATAAGCTAGTTTAAACATGGGATGGACAGCTATTTTGAGTGTAGATTGTAAAAGCTTGTATGTTTTTCCCCCTCACCTTAAAAAAAATTGATTTGGTTTTCTTGATTAAAAAGGTGAAAGTAAATTCTTATATTAAAGTTTGAAATTATGACTAAATCATGAGAAAAATACAAAATACAAAATTTAAATTTCTTTGGTTCCAAGAGGCTTGCATGAAAATAAAGAAATATTGGCACCAAAACTAACAATTGGCTT
>MNCI01006542.1:14297-24332 GCA_015680685.1 Gnetum montanum | reverse complement strand
CCCCCCCCAATCAAGCTAACCATTTGGACCATCTCATTTAGGTGACTCATCACTGGTCAGTACATAGATGGATCCTTGCAACTCATGCCTACTAGTTGCTCTTGTTTGCTCAAAAGCCATTCTCAGTATTCACACAACCATTGGGCTATTGTAGCAATGTCCAACATAGTTTTTTTAGTGGTAGGTGGGGTGGTGGCCACTACTCCTCTTCTTGAATGATCATTGCAGGTATTTTATCTTTCATCATCTCCACCCAATTAGCAATTGGAGCATGCCTGACACCATCATTTGTATAAGAAACTATCCTTCCCCTCTAACAAAGTTTTCTAATGAGGCATGGAAAGGGGAGTGTATTCCTTGCATGTTCATTCTCTTTAAATTTCTTCTTCATCTTTATATAGATCAACCATTGAAGGTTGACAAAGAATCTCCCACTTAGAGAAGTGCACACATGGGCAAAAAAGGAAGTGATTTTACTAGGCCTCATTGTGGGGTTTAGGTGAAAGGTCACAATCTTGTAGTGGATCCTTTCTATTAATGTGAGTGGATCAAACTCCTTGCAATCGACCTCATAGCACTGTTGCATCCATTTCTTTTTGATGTTGGAATCTACCTACACTAAAATCTCAATGAGATTTGCCCCAGTTTCTAGCAACCCAAGCAATTCAGCAATGGCCTACACTAAGACACTAAGATGTCCTTGATTTTGACTATTGAACTAGCCTACCTATTGTTCTAGAATAAGAATATCTCTCTCATGTATCACTCCCTAGTGGAAGTGATAATTGGCCACATGGGAGAGGTCTTTAGCTGGTCTTATACTTCTTTAGGTGCTTGGTCCAAGAAGGGGCCAAACTTCAACTTCTAGATCACTATTTTTTGGACCTTTCTTGATCTAATTTGATTTAGGTAAGCTTCTATGAAGGTCACCTAAAGGTTTATTTGATGAGCTAATATCTCATACTAATGGGAATGTTCCATTGTTGTTGTTGGTTCTGGAATCTAATGAATAGATTCCACCTTGACATCTTCCCTAAGAGAGCCTATGATGTGGGTTACAAGTGGTTCTTCCTAGGCTTATTCATGGTCCCTTCCCATTCTTGGCTACTCCTTCCTATGTGTGTTTGCCTTTCGGTGGCATCTACTATCAAAACACATCCATGGATTAGTAAATATAATGTGTAACTTTGAATATTTGAGTAGCTTATCTCGTCAGTTAGTTACACATTGGCTAAGGTTGGACTTTGGCAGATTGATTATTTTATTCTTATTTTATTAATTAATTTTCATTATAAGTATCACCAAAGCACATTGGAAGAGTTTAACGTCTATAATTTTGTATTCAAATGTTGATTTCTTAGTTAAACCTTTGTGGAAGTTAGAAAAAATGACAAAAATATTCTATCAAAAATGGCATATTTGTGGCCCCCAAAACTAAGAGCTTACCTCTAATAGCTACAGAATTGAAGAACGGAGTGATTTGAATAAACAAGTAGGAAGTTATGGGCTCTAGAAGGTTCCAGGCTCTAAAAAGTTGAAAAACTTCCTTAGTGTTTGTGAGAAAATGTGAAAATTTCTAATGGGGATCATGCATATTTATATGATTTTTATGCTACATCGATAGGACCATGTATATAGGGCCTTGTATACACATGGGCTTCATTGAGGGGGTCCCATTTATGGGATCTATAAAAAAATTTTCAAACTTGAATATCTTCAAAAATATAAGGAATTTTTGAATGAATTTGGAGTCCATGGAGTTCCAAAAAAGATAATAATATGATAGAATCATTGAATATGATCTTTGAAAGCTTAAAAATTGAAAATTTTGTTGGAGAATGTGTGTGTATAACAAAATTTGTAAAGGAGCATAGAGTTTGATGTAGAAGATGGGTGTATGAAAGATTTTGATTGCAAGAATGCCTAAGGATAAGGTGCTTAATGAACCCAAGCAAGAGATATGCAAGTGGATCCTTCCCATAGTAGGCACATTCCTTATTTACCCTTGTACAACCTCAACCTAAGGATTTTGTGGGTCTCATAGGCAATTAATGGTTAATGAAAGTTAAGGAACAAAACCTAGAAGATTCTACCAAAGAATTCAAGTACTTCAAACAAAGACACTAAGTTAAGAACATGGACACAAGAAGTGACGTGAGTTACAAGTAGCATAGATGGATGATGAAGAAGGTGGAATGGAATTTTAAATTGAGGTCATAAGAAGTCCCTTGTGAATTTATGTTTAAATGACTTGAGAATATCCATCCTTAGTCTAGACCAAAAACAACTACTTTCAATGACTTCACATCACCAGTCCAAGACCAATCCACCACCTCAAGACACAAGAGTGGTCCCACAAAACAACCACCATTCCATATAGAAAAGAAAAAAGAACCAGGAAGTAAAAGAGGGCCTTAGTTAGAGGGGACCTTCAAGCATGGGTAACATGTCTTTTTATTCCCATAACTAGTGCTTGTAACCTATTTATTTATCTAAGGGATGTGCTTTGAATTCCCATCATGTTTTTCTTGTTTTGTTTTTCTTTCTATTTTTTCTTTTTGTATGGGAACCTCACCATGCAAAAAATTTATTTAACTTCCTATTATTGGTCAACATGGAATGGTAAGAAGTCTATGAAATCACTTATGTACCCAAGAAATTAGAATAGTACAAAGAGTATTGAGTCCCCTTGAAGTCAGACCCTATCCAAACCTTTAAATCCTTCCCAATTCTAGAAACTACCAAGGTCACAAATTTATTAAAAGTTTATTTAATGAAAAGGGACCTCAAACTTCCAAAACTAGAAAAACCATAGATTTTGTGGATGGGTGGATGTTGTGGACTCACTGCCTATTCAATGAAACAGAAACCATGTCTTAGCCATCGGTACAAAAATTCAAAAATAGAAACTAAACATTAGCAAAAAAAAATACATTAAGCACAAACCACCATTAGTAATAGCTACAGCACCACTATGTCCTGTTTGTACAAATCATGTTTATTAACAAAAATTAGAAAATAACATTAAAATAGCTTAAAATATATAATAAAGTGTAAAATACATAATAAATATTTAAATGTACTAATGATCTTGTAAAACAAAAAATGGTATAAAATAGGAAGAAATTTTAAAATCAAAAATGTGTAAAATAAATAATTTTCAAAGACAAGAATGTGTTAAAAAATAGAAAAATTAAGGAGCCATGTATATGACTAGCATGGATGGCCATCTCCCTCATGACTGAGTTCGAAGAGAGAGATCCAAAAAATTGAACATGGTCATCCATTTGTTGACGTATTTGTTGCACTAGCTTACTTTGGCTCATGGAAAGGCATTAACTATTGGATGTTGACCAACTATTTTTTTGAGCTTTCAGGTTTGTATATGATCATGGCCCCAAAAGGAAAGGTTTCATCAATTATATAATGCCCTTCCCACAATGTTTGGAATTTGGTTTTTAAAGCTACATGTGTGGGATTCCAATAGAGAACCTTATCTCCTAGTTGAAATTTTACTTTCCATATTCTAAGATCATGATGTTATTTCTTGAATTACTTGTGCACTTCATTCAAAGATAGGGCTACTAATTGATTTTCATCTAGTACATTTAGGTTGATTAGTCTTTCTTTTTGTGCCAAACTTAGGTCAAGATCTAGGTCATAGACTGTTAAGAGTGTACGAAGGTTGGATTGAATTGGGAGCATTGGAAGTTTTCCATACGCCAACTCATCGGGAGAGTAGTCAATAGGGAGTTTCCATTTTGAGTGGTAGGTCCAAATGGAATCATTGGTTTTTGTACTCCAATATCTTCTATATTTGCTAATAGTTCTTTTTATAATCTTTGTGATATTCTTGTTAATCACCTCTGCTTGACCATTGGCTTGGTGGTGATAAGGTGTTGTTAATTTATATTCAACTCCCAAGCGTTTCATGAGTTTTTGAAAAGTGGCACCTATAAAATGGGTTCCATTATTAGAACTCAGTGCACATGGCATCCCAAACATGTTTACAACATTTTTTTATACAAATCAAGCAGTAGTGAATGATGTACAATTGGTGACTGCTATTGCTTCTACCCATTTGGTACAGTAGTCAACAACGACAATTATATATGCCTTCCTGTTGGACATGGGTGTGATGGAACCCATGAAATCTATATCCCATATATCAAAGGATTTTAGTGGTTAAATCCATTGTTGAGGATCCTTCATTCATGTAGTCATCTCACCATCTCATTGGCAACGCTTACAAGATTGGACAAATTAATGGGCATCCTTAAAAATTATGGGCCAATAGCTTCATACCATCAAGATTTTTATGGTCATGTGTCTCCTAGCTTAATGGCCCCCATAAGAACCCTTATGAGTGTCTTCAAGAATGCATAATTGATCAACATCAGGTACACACCAATGAACTAAGCCATCAACACACCCCTTGTAAAGGTGTCCACTGATTTCCATGAAGTGCTTAGCCTGATGAAGAAACTATTATTTCTTCCTATCATCCAGATCTTATGGCATCTCTTAAGTGAGAAGATAAGTGAGTATGTCATCATACCATTTTGGTTCTACAGTCATTTTTTAATTTATTATTATAGCAAAGAGGAGTTCATTGGGAAATTAGATGGAGAGTAGACTCTCTTCCTCTTTGTTATCCCATCATAACTAAGACAAGTGATCAGTGACCAAATTGTTAGTCTCCTTTCGATCTACCATTGTAAGATTGAACTCCTACAAGATCACCAACCACCGTATAACATGGGGCTCATCATTGATTTATTTATAAGAAAGTAGATGGCACTGTGATCAGTGTGCATAAACACTTTATATCCAAGCACATAGTACTTGAACTTTTCCAGAGCATACACCACCACCATTAGTTCTTTCTCTGGGTGGTGTAATTCAATTGTGCACCGATAATTATTTGACTTGCATAGTGGATGTAATATGGATGTTTCTTATCATCCAACTACATAAGCACAACTCCCAAGGCATAGTTAAATGCCTCCAACATGATATGGAATAGTTTGGACCAGTCAAATGCTCATACAATTGGAGTCTCTACAAGCTTCTACTTAAGGCTCTGAAATGCATTTTCACATTCCTTAGTCTAGATGAAGGAATCATATTTCTTTGTCAACTCAACCAATGATTTTGTGATCTTAGAGAAATTCTCTATAAATTGGCAATAGTGACTAGTGTGTCCAAGGAATGATCAAACATATTTGATAGTTTCTAGTTGATGGTTGATTTCTTGGATGACCTTTATCTTTCCAGGGTCTACCTTGATCACTTAGTATGAAATTTGGTGCCCCAATATAATGCCCTCTTAGACCATGAGATGGATCTTTTTCCAATTAAGTCATAGATTTGTCTCCACACATCTTTTTAGTACTTGCTTAAGGTGGCCCAAGATTTGCTCAAAGGTAGCACCATAAGTGGAGAAGTCATCCATGAAGACTTCCACTCCACTACCTATTTATTGCTAAAAGATACTTAAGACCAAACATTAGAAAGTGGTAGGAGCATTGCATAAACCAAAAGGCATATTGTGATATGCAAAGGTCCCCAAGAAACTTGTGAATGTTGTTTTAGCCTGATCTTCTAATGTAATTTGGATTTGATTATAGCCACTCTAACCATCCAAAAAACTATAATAGCAATGCCCATATATTGTGTCCAACACCTAATCAACAAATGACAATAGAAATTGATGTTTGAATGTTACCATATTTAACAACCTAAAGTTGATACAAACCTACCATTTGCCACCTCTCTTTGACACTATGACAAGTGGACTAATCCACTCACTATCTGCAATGAGGTAGATGAACCTTGCCTTTAGGAGTTATTTAATCTCCTCCTTGATAATTTACTTCAATTTTGGGAACAACTGCCATTGGGGTTGCCTCCATGGTTGCATGGATGGATCAGTGTAAATGCAATGTTGGCATATTTGTGCATCAATTCTAGTAAATTCAGGATATGACCAAGTAAAGGCTAATGGCCATTTTTTGACCACTTTCAACAATTTTACTTTCTGCTCTAGAGCAAGTTTGGGATTAAGTATGACTAGCTTGCCAATTTTTTAAGAATGCATATTCTAGGCTGGTAGGTAGAGTTTTCAACTCTAAGGGCTATTATTTAAAATTCTCAGGGATCTCCAACTCTCTCTAATTGGTATCATCATTTTTATGATTAGAGATTTGTTAATGAACATGCTCTAGTTCATCTATCCCTATGACATAAACGCATGTTAGGCTCTCAGCAAGTTCCATGCATATTGTGCTATCGTCAAAATCAATGGTTAGCCACTAAGTGCCCTCTTATTTGGTGGCTGCTACATATAGACAGCTTTAAATAGTTTCCTTATGTACACACTACTTACATGTAGAAATAAATGCTCATTTCATGGACTAGAGCTTTTACACACAATTTCACCTTGTATCATTGTACATGATGCATGGAACTCATTTCTTCTCAATCTTTCCAAATGCATTTTCTTTTGATGTTCATTCTTGCATCAATAGTGCTTAACCATGCCCTTACCATAATGATTGGGAAATCCACCTTGCAATTTCTAGCCTTGATTACTAGGAAATTAGTAAGATAAGAACACCCATAGATAGTGGTCACAATCTCTTTCACCAATTTCAATGGAATAGTGATGGACTAGTTTACCAATTCTAATCTAATATTGCTCTTCTTGAGAGGTGGCAAGTTCTAGGTAGCATACATCTCATGAGAAATCAAGTTCATATCAAAACCTAAATCAAAAAGAGCTTTACATGGTTCATTCCCAATAATTTTCAAATAAATAAAAGGACTTCCAAGATTAGTTGATTTCCTAGGAAGGTTGCCACTTGGATTTAATCAGATACAACGTGGGTGAGCATAACATAATAATATGGATTTTGGGCAACATTTGGTTTGAAGGGATCTGATGGAATGGTTTGTAGAGGATGAAATAAGAGTAGGGTGATTAGCTGCCTAATCCTATGAGTGTTTAGTAGGGTTGTTGGGTCAAAATAATGATCTTTTATGAGTACAAGGTTTTGAACCCCTCAGTTGATGAACTAGTTATAGATTGAAGGCACTAGTAGCATTACGTTCCTATGGCTAAATTGGAAGTTCACCCTACATGGGTGGAGCAGGTGGTAGTGGCATTGAGGGTGAAGGAATAGGTGTAGAAATAGGAGAAGGATAGGGATAAAATATTGCATCCCTTTTATAATGTGATGAATGAGCTTTGTAGTATTCAAGAGGGTGGTAGTGATGTTGGAAAGAAGAAACATAACTAGAAGAGTCACATGGAAATAAAGGTTTCTAAATGTAATAACCATATGAATTTGGTTACCTATAAGGATACTACTACCTTGGTGGTGACATCCCTCATGACTGTGGTTAGTGTCACTATTGATATTGCTCATATGATTGCAATGGGGTTCCACTTGGATAATACTATTGTTACTGATAAAACTAACTAAGATTGCATTAAGGATAAGGTAACCTTCTAGGTGTTTACCTTTTTTCTAGTAGTGGATTTAGAGCATACACCCCAGATTCCTGTAAATATGACATAATGGTGCACCATCCCTTAGGATGTTCATATTGGCAAATGTCACATCCACCATCATCATCTAATTCAATTTCTACAACTTCATCTACTATAGCAATCTTTCCCTTACCCATTTGGTAGAGACATTCAACTTTTTTTTGCCTCATGCAATTACTATCACTACTTTGCTCTCTTAATTCTTTGGTGATTTTTAGACCATTTTAGAATTTTTCATCCAAAAAATTCCATATTTTATCTACTTTAGCCAAAATTTTGAACATAGGTCTTTGGATCACAAAGGTCTTTTTAATTACACCTCATCAAGAGGTGATTCCTCCTCACTATCACAACATCAAGCCTTCCTTTTTCTGATGGAAGGATCCCTATTGTATTCCTCTGCACTTTCATGTTTCCTCAACTCTCCTTCTTATTTTTCTACTTGCTCAATTATCATTTACATATAATGGGCTCTAAGTTCTTATAGTCCCCCTTGGGAATAGACCCAAAGATTTCTCTTCATTTCTAATCTAAGTCCATCTATGATATGGCAAAGTTTATTCCATTAAGAATAATCATGGCTAGGGTAGTGGTGTATGAGAGAATAATATGTGCCCATGGTGGCATCCAAGGGTTCATGGTTTCCTTACTTTCATCCCTGGATTTGCCTTCTCAAATTAGAAACTCAAGAGTATGTTTTCTACTTATCATTGAATAACCTTAGCATTATACTCCACTTGTAAATGGATTCTAGCTCCAAGGAATAGTACCAACTTTTTACTTCCTTGATGAGTGTCCTAGGAAATAGCTTTAGTTTTTGCCAAAAAATTTTGATGTTTTGTAAGGCACAAAAATCATTAAAAGCTTAAAGATACGTTCATGGATCAAAGTTATATCCCCTTTCAAATCTAGGAATATTGTTCATATCAAGTTGTCTGATCTGACTATCTTTCACATGCATAGTTGGAATTTTTACAGCCTCTATGATATTTAACATGCTTCAAGTTTCTACAAAAGGCTCATCATCATCATATTTCATTTTTGTTAATGATTTCATTTGTTACCCCTTTGATCATTATGGACCTAGCAATCATCATTGTTATCCCGTTATTCACCTCCATCACAATTGTTCTTTCTGTGAGGTTTTTCAAAACCAAAGGAGGAAGAAAAAGATGTAGATGAAGAGGGAAAAGAGGGAGTAGGACTACCACCATCATGGTATCTGCCAACTCCCCTTCGGTTTTCACAACCACATTTTTTAGTTTTCTTATCATCTTGATGCTTATATGAGCCCCTACCTTGATTTTCATGTTTACCTAAACATGGATTGTTGATAATGGACTACAAAATCAAATCTGCACCCCCATCACCAATAACAAGGGTTGGAGAATGTTCATGTTGAGAGCCCCTAGAGGAAGGGTCCTCATTGTCATCTTGGTTCAGTAGAAACAAGAAATTGGTAAACCATTTTCCCTTCATTAACTCATGGTGCTTCTCCTAGTGTTGATCTCTTCTACATTATGTTTTAATGGGATGCTAGTCTTGGTAGTAATAATCATGCACAACATACTCCTTTTGAAGATCTTGGATGTCTAACTTCTTCAAAATTTGAAGTAGCATCACAAGCATAGATCGATCGAGAGGTATTATAATGTTTTCCTCCATATCACCCCATCACAGTGGTTCATCATGATGTAGGATGAAGGTGAAACTAGGCACATACTCATCTGGATGAATATATACCACCTTGCATTCTTGAGGGACTAGTAGTTTAGTATCATTACACTTATGAGAAGAAGATATTTTACAATACAAATAAAATATTAGTGTGCTTATGTAATTATACTTATTGTGAGAATGATTTTGACCTTAGGGTTCATCCAACAATGTTAATGATGTTCACTAAACCTAGATAGTGCACATTTCAACAAAAAGAGTTCCTAGCAACGACACTAATGATGAGTAGTCAAGGTATCCCTACATCCAACCATACAAATCATGAAGTGTTCACACGTGATTTCGTCGACTTCCACGAACTCGATGTCTTTAGGTATACTAGTCTTCTAGGAAGCGAACTTTGCCCTAATAGTCATTCACTATCTTCCCAATTATACTTGTGATGCACAAGGGTACGGTTACGTGTAATCGAGGTATATGATTTTTAATATTTCTGTTTTATGCTTCTGATGCTTAAAATAGAGAATTGAAGTATTTTAATAACAAATTGAATTTAACTAATTAACTAATCTCTAACTAGTCCTAACATAAGCATCTAGTCCTATTTTCTGTACACATCTTGAATCCACATATCCACTACTAGGGTTACTAAGTGCTATGATACTAGGCAAACCAAGCAATAACATTATTGGAATTACCAAGCAAATATAGGTTTACACTCGAAGCAGTTGTACTTATGCATTTAATCTATTTAGCTTAATTAATTAACTATTCACTTGAAATCTAATTTAGCTTAATTAATT
>MNCI01006542.1:0-13600 GCA_015680685.1 Gnetum montanum | reverse complement strand
TTAGGGTGAGGGTTAATAAGTAGGTTGGATATTTCTATGCATGTTTTGGATAGTTTTATGTTCTTTTTTCTTAACCACTAGGCATCTCTTGGTCTAGTGGCCATAGTTTCTTTTTTCATACACACTTGTTTTTCAAATTTGTTATGGGTTACTATGAGGATAGTGTTGACATTCTAAACTTTTAGTCTACAACTACACCCTTCTTCATCACAAGTAATGCATGAAATTCTTTGCATCTATATGGATCCTTGTTCATCTTTCATGGAAATTTTCAAGGACAAGTCTCTCATTCCTAACTTAGCATTAGTTATGCTAAGCCATGCTCTACCCATAATGATCAAAAATTCCCAATTAACATTATTCACCTCAACTACAAGAAAATCTATTGGATAAAACTACCCATTAATAATAGAAACCACATATTTTTTCTATCTTAAAGAAATTATGACTAATTGATTTTCAAGCTCTAGTCTTATGTTGCATTCCTTTCATGGTCGTAGGTTTCGTGCCTTGTATGTTTTTTGGCATATCAAGTTAACTTTAGAACCTAAGTCTGGTAGAGGTTTGCATGATGTGTTTCTAGCAATTTGTAAATAAATTAGATGCTTTCTAGGATCTATTCTTTTCTTAAGAAGAGTGTCTGCTTTTATTCGATTTGATACTATATTAGTCAGTACGATAGTTTTAAGCTTTTGATTTGGTTGTTATGGAAGCATGGTGATTGTAAGAGGATCTAGCGTAGCAGGAACATAATTGGATGAAATTCCTACTCTACCAACATTTTCTAGACTTTTCCTAAAGAAAGAACATTTTCTAGATTTACCTATAGTGTTGTTCGTATGATCCTCTCTATGTATACTACCTACCCTAGTAGTACTTTTTTGCTAAGGTTGTATTGGAAATTTCCTTTGCATGATTGATGGTGATGGTAAAGAATTAGAAGCTTGATAGGATGGTCCTACTACTAGTTGAGATGTGTAAGATGTAACTCCACGCATGGGGTTATAGGCTTGTGGTATTCTACTAGAGGGTAGTGAGAAAAAGTATAAACATGAGTATTTCAATGAGATATATACTTTTGTAAATAGTATCCAGAAGGATTCAATTGTCAATACGGATACTATTACCTTAGTGATGGCATTCCGCATAACTATGGTTATTACCACTACTACTAGTATTATTCGTGTGAGTAAGGATAAGTCTCACTTACATAGTATGGCTGTTGTTGGTAAAGTTATATGAAATTACCTTGTGGATAAGGTAATTTTCTAGGAATTTGTTTTTTAACAAACCCTAGATTTAGTACATATGACTCAGACTCTTGTAAGTGGTCCATGATAAGACAACATCACTTAGGATGTTCATATTGGTACATTTTACAATCTGTATCATCTTTGAAGCTTGATTCCATTACTTTCTCTACCATAGCAAATTTTTATTTATTATTATAGTTTTCACATCTATCATCTCTTTTCTTTTTTCTATTCTTACTTCTATTGAAGGTTTGTTTAGTTATTTCCTTCTCTATCTTTAGTGTTGTAACAAATTTTTCATCCATGGAATCCTACATTTTCTTCATCTTTGTTGTGATATCATTTAATAAATTTTGAATAGATATAGTCTTCCACTAGATTACATCTTCCAATGTCTCTTCTTCTTGCATTTTGCATATCCTTACTTCTCTTTTCCTAATAACTAGGTCTTTGTTATATTCTTTAGCTAATTCTTGTTTTTGTGGTTCCCCTTATTCTTTCTCCACTTGGTTTCTTAATTGTTGGATCTGATGAGCATTGATTTCATATAGTCTACCTTATGAGTACACTCCAAGTACTTCACTTGTCTTGTTGCTTAGCCCACTAATGATATTCCATATTTGTTCTAATTAAGAAAATCTACAGCTTGGGCATCTATGTAATAATGAGTAGTACCTACTTAGTACTACATCAAGGGATTCAATGTTCCTTGCTTTCATCCTTGGATTTGTCTTCTTAGGTTTGACACTCTGAAGTAAGTTTGATACTTATCATTACAAAGTTCTAGCATGTTACTCCATCTTTGAATTAACTCTGATTCTAAGAATCTGTATAAGTTCTTTAGTTCCTTAACAAGTATTATTTAAAAAAAATTTAGTTTTTGCCTATCATTCTCTATATTTTATAGGGCACATGCATCATGGAAGGCTTAGAGGTGATGTTGTACATTTGCATTATACACATCTTTAAATTTTCAGATATTGTTAATATTAAGTCATTTGATGTGACTATCCCTTAAATTCCTAATAGGAATATACATTTCTTTCCTAATGGTGATCATGCTACAAGTTGCTAATAGGAATTCTTCATAGTCTTCAAGTTCATACACTCTATTTTATTGGTGATCTCTCTAATGTTCATGATGCTCTCTTCTTTCATGCTTAATCCTTTCTTCTCTTTCTTCAACATTATCTTCTTCTTCATCAGGATGTATTCTACTATTACATGTCTTTCATGATCTCTTCTTTATTTTCTATTGTGATCCCTTAGATTTTTTTTTCCTATTATCAAAATCTATTAATGAGTGTGAAGAAGAGGGTGAAGGAGTTAGAGAATGGTGTTGAATAGTTCTCCTTCTGTAGCTTCTTGATTCATCTCTTCTAGATCCATTAAAGTATTTAGGCCTTGAACTCCTCTTATGTCTGAAGTCCTCATTGTTTCTTACAAGGGTTTTTGCAAGATTTGAATGTAGCTTTATCTTTTATGATTTTTGATAAATTTTACTAAAGTTTGGAAATGAAATCTATGAGTCTGATAGATTATTCAACTTACAATGGAGCATCTTCTTTCACTTCAAGGATAACTATTTATGGTGCTTTCTTCTCTTAATTTTTCTCATATCCTACCTCCATAATAACATTCCTTCTTATTTGAGCCTCTATTGGTTGATATAGCTTGGTAATATTTTTAGTGACTTGATATCCTTCTTGTATGTGGCCAAGGTTTGATCTCATAAGGATAGCTTGAAGTATTAATAGTGTTGAACATTTGGCTGGCAAGAAAATATTACCTTATAAGTATCTTCATCTAAGTTGTTCATCATAGTAGAAAATGAATATAAAATAAGGATAATAAGGGTCATTATGAGCATATGAAATTTTGGTTTGCATTGGTACACTCCAATGTTCTTCATTGTAATCTCTATTATTACTTTCATTAATATTGATAGTAGATGGATATCTCACTTTAGTTATAGAAGCCATTTTAATTTGTTTGATGCTTATGCATATGTGTATTTTGAAAACTTATTCTAAGAATGAAATATATACTTTATAATGCTTGATACAACAAACTATGTAAGATCAACTAACTTACAAACATTGACACATCCTTTGCAACAGTGCCAATGATGAGTGGTTGGATATTCCAACACTCAACTATATATGTCACAAGTGTTCACACATGACTAGATCATAATCCATGAATAGACAATGTAAGTCTATTAGTGAGGTGATATTATGTTCATGATCATTATCTTCCTACCTAAAGTCAGAGAAGTGTAAAATGTATGGTTTAACTCTTAGTGAGGTACATGAGAAACTAATATTGTTGGGTTTTAAGTGTACTAATTGTTAACATGATGATAATGGTTATAAATGCTAATTATAAGTAAAATGAAAATGTGAATTTATGTTATCCTATGGTAATAAACATCAGTTCTTGGTTTTCCGTATACATCTGAGGTTGATGTAACTATTATTAGAATTACCAAGTAACACTACTACTAAGCAAATCAAGCAAAGTCATTACTGGATTGCCAAACAATTATGCTTTATGCTCGAAAATAGTTGTACTTATTCAACATGTCTAATAAATATTGAAATATTGAACGTCTTAGGAAATATAAATGACTTAGTAAAAGTAAAAGCAAATGTTTTGGAAAAGTAAATCTATGCTAAGTGATATCCTGTAATAATGAAGAACAATCTTGATCTTTATTATTATTCATGAATTGTATTCAAGAATAATCCACTTGAATAAAGATTCCATATAATTGAAATTTACCATACTACATGATGAGTAGTGGGTACCCCCTATGCCCAACCATGTGAATCACAAGTGTTCACACATAATCCAGTCAACTTTTATGGATGAGACTAGTTGTGGTATCTAGATTATTAAGAATTGATAATAGTTTATTGTCTTTCCACTTGGATTAGTGGTGGCTTTTTCACATATGGTTTAGTCCAATGTGAGACATATGATTCTTGATGTTGTTTCATTCTTATGCTACTCCTAAAGATAATAAAGAAATCAATGATTTAAAGTAATTAATAATAAAAAGTAATGTGTAAACTAGCCTATGAGCAATAAGTGTCCATTCCTAGCTTATCGTACACATCCTAAACCCACATATTCACTACTGGGATTACCAAGCACTATGCTACTAGGCAAACCAAGCAATAATGCTACCAGGATTAACAAGAGAATACGTGTTTATGCTCAAAACTAGTAATGCTCATTCCACCAATTCATTACTATGCATAGAAATGTAAATATTAACTAAGTATATGGAATATAAATTGCATTGAAAGTAAATTTAATCTAAGTTAAAGTGTTACAATGAATAAGAATCAATCTCAATATTATTAATGTTCATTGAATGTGTCTGGGTACATTGACACTCAAATAGGACACTATATAACTAACTTAGATCCACAATGTAGGAACTCACTACCTACTCTCTAAGATTACAAAACAAAACTACAATATTTTGGCTACTCTATTGATAAAATAATCTTAATACATGCTAAGAGCACACATATTTATAGGCAAAAATAGACTATGCATCAATGGGGCCACGNACACATATTTATAGGCAAAAATAGACTATGCATCAATGGGGCCACGTCATTGCATGTGTTGATGGGGTTATGTTCACGGGATCATGTCAATGGGGCCATGTTAACATGGCTATGTCAAAGCAGCTGCATCAAGGAAATTTCTTTGAAGTAGCTATGTTGAGGTAGCTACATCAAAGCAACTACATCAAGGTAACTACATTGAGGTAGCTGCATCAAAGTAGCTACATTGAGGCAACTATGTCAAAGTGGCTATGTCGACGTAACCTTGTCGACACAGCGAATCGATGCTTTATCATACCCCCACTACTAAATAAAAACTCATCCTTGAGTTAACAATATAGGACCAAGCTTTCTTTATAAAAGAGTTGGAAATGATGGGATCATTGATTGATGCTAACTACTAACCAACTTTGAGTGTGAAATTACAAAATTTTATTCTAGTGGATGCATACAAAATAACAAGGTGACAAAAAGACTAAATAAACATTGAAGATTACAAAATTTACAAAGGTCTTCAAAAATCTACTAAGGATGATTCTTCTTATTGCCATAATAGTTGCATAATTTCAACCTTGATTATTATGTTGATGCTTCTCTAGTTAGGTAGAACATTCTTGAATGATGGACTAAAATTTCTTCTCATCATCCCATAGATCTAGTAAGCATGTGATGTTTGAGTTGTTATCTTGTATGGGCTACAAATTGTCCATGTGCATATCCTCCATTGCTTTCCACTTGGCTTCGTTTTGGTGCCTAGCAAAAAACATTCTTCCTTAGGCATTTCTTTTAGCATCACCTGTAGTTGCCAAAGGATCAACATTAGTTTTGGTAAATTGTTTTTTATAATTAACCATTTTTTAAATCCCTTAGTTTTCATATAAGCATAAGTTGATGATAGCATACTATGCCCAAGCCTATGAGGTAACTAAAATCATCAAGTTGTTCACATTATTTTGATCAATTACTATTAGTTACCATAATGTTTGAAAATAGGATGTTGAAAAAATTTCAAAAATTTTAAAGCAAGCATCCCTAGCCCCCATCACTAATAAGTGTAACTTCAGAATTACACAAGTTTTCAAATAATTAAAACCAAAGGTTTGTTTCAAAATATGGCTAAGAAAAATTAATGAAATGAATGAGAAGTAGTCTCAAAATCATGCATAAATTCAGAGATATTATCATTGATGTTCTAGAAGATGTGAAGGTTAGTACAAAGCCATAATCAACAAAAGTTATGCAAGTGGGTCCTTCCCAAAGTAGGCTCCATCATAATGCCCTTGCATAACCACTTCTATAAATGTCTATGGACACCCTAGAAGTTAAATGTATATCATGTCTTTGTTTCAAACAACAGAAAACTACCTTGCTTTGGATGTTGTACTATACTATACAAAACCGTTTGACTCATAATCACATGTAGCCATGAGGTGAATAATGGTATGAGAAGGAATTGTAGAGATCGAGATGTAAGGTGCTTTACCATGTCCACAATAGGCTCTTGTGAAAATTGTGATTAAAATGATTAGCATACCTATCCGTCCAAGTTCAAACCAAGTCCATACCCTGAACAGTGACCTCCCATTGATGTGTTCCTTCTTACCAACCACCATGAGTCCATAACTACCTCAAAGAATAATCATCACTCCAGAAAGAGAAGAAAAGAGAAGAAGAAAGGAAGGGCCTAAGTTAGAGGGGTGCATGGGTAACGTGTATTTCCAACCACATGACCAATGCTTGTAGCCCATTATTGTATCTATGGGGTGTGCTTTGAATCTTCATTATTGTTTTTTTTTTCTTCTTTTCTTCTTTTCATTGCTCTTTTCTTTTCTTTTTTCTCTTTTTCTTTTTTTGTTTTTTACCTTTATTTTTTTTTTTACTTTTTGGATGGAAACCACACCATGAAAAGATGTAGCTTTCATTTTATTAGTTGATGGAGGAGTGATGATACATTCCAAGAGTAGTCATAAACCACACAAGGAAGTCAAGAAGGAAACCCAACAAGTCCCCTTAAGGTCATACCCTTCACCATTCCCACATGTTATTCTCTCTTTCTTCAAGGTAGAATGATCATTGATGAATTTTAGTTTCATGAAAGAAGAACTGAATTATTTCCATGATAAAAACCTTTTATTCAAAGAACTAGAGGGATGGATGAGGTGGTCTCACTTCTTTATACAATTACTTACCCTATCATCTTAATAGTATAGCACAAAAACCTAACACATAACCTTGACTTCTGCATCATGACTTAATAATATTATTAACAGAAACATAAAATACATTCATAAAACATAAAGGAAATTAATCAAGAAAATGAAAAAATATTTAGGAATGGAAAAAATATTAAAAATCAAAAATTTTAAAAGAAATTAGGAAAATGATAAAAAATTTGTAAAACAAAAGAAAAAGTAAAAAAAAAGTATGAGTTCTTAAACTAGGATGAAGCATCTCCCCCAAACTAATCTTATGGACACACATTCAGGAGATGGATTGCACAATCCCCTAGTTATACACCACCGGTTTCCCATCTATCACTATTACTGATTTAATTAATCACATGGTAGCACATCTAATATTGGTGATAGTCTCATTTGGATCATTTGGAGACATTTCTTAATTTGTACTTGAATACATCTCTATTTTAGAGGATCCATATGTATTGCTTTTTCTACTTGATTTTCTATTTTAATTCCCATGTCTCCATGTTTAATATCATTTTCCGATGTATAATCAAAGTGTAGGATATCTGTGTCTAAGTCCTCTTTTTGGTCCATTTTCTTAAGTCTAAAACTAATAAGCGAATCATTTTCTTCCATGCATCTTTAAAATAATTTTATATTCTCATTTTCAAGCCACTAGGTATCTTCTAGTTTAGTGGCTACTACGTAGACTAGTTTTACTCACACACTTGTTCCTTAGCTTTATTGTGGGTTGTGTTAATATTTTGAATTTCCAGTCCACAACTACACCCTTTACTATTAGTAATGTATGGATATTTTTGTCTCTTCATAGTGATAGGTTTATTGTTTATGTTTTGTATTAGAGTTATGATGGTTATTAGCTTTTGCGTATGATTAGGAGACATTATTTTTGTGAGGAAGGATGTTGCACCAGATTGGCCTTGTGCAAGTTTCGATGCACCAGTAGGTCTATGAGTTTTGTGCTTATGTGAGGAAACTACCCTAAAGAAAGGACATTTCTAAGGTTTTGGTTGAGATCTACTAGCATTATCATTTTTGTGTATGTTCATTGATGATGTGATGCTAAACCTTCCTGTGTTATTGGTGGTGACATATGATGGAGGAAAGTATGAGAATATTGAGGATATGATGGAGGATGATAGATGTGAGGTGGTGATCCTTTAGGAGATGTTGTGGGTTGATGATATTTAGGAAAGTGGTAGTAGTGATTTAAGGTAGAAGAAGTAGAACCAATTAGAGAAATAGTTTGTTGAACGTAATATCTGTATGGGTTTATCTAGAAGTAAGGGTAGTGTTGGTTTGATGATGGCCTCTCCCACAACTATGGGTATTACCACTACATTTGATAGTAGTTTTGAGGCTAATAAGAAGTCCCACTAGGATAGTACAGTTGATTGTAGGACTATCTATAATTACCTTGTAAGTAAGGTAATTGCCTAGGCATTTGCTTTTGTATGAACTTGGAATTCAATGCAAAAGCCCAATACTCATGTAGATGTACATAACTAGGCAATTGCCCTTTGGATGGTCATATAGGCAAATGTCACATCCATCATCCTATTCTATGGTTGAGTCTATATTCTCTTCTTCTATAGTTATTTTCTCTTTTTACCAATAAGTATTCCTAGCTATTTCTTGGTTCTTTTTTCTCTTCTTGTTTTAATCACTAAATTCATTTTGTGTCTTATGTAAGTTGTAAATTTTTCATTTATCAACTTTCACATCTTATCTAACCTTGCTTCAAGCTCATCTATAGATTTTTGTATTAGCAAGGCTTTTTGTGAAATCACCTAATCAAAAGCTACCTCTTTTTCTTTATCATAGATATGGAACCTTTTCTTTTGAAGAGTTGGATCCTAGTTATTTTCCTCTATATTCTCTTTTTTACATAGCTCTCCTTCTTTTTTCACCCACTCGATTAGCCTTTGTATCTAATGGACTTTTAATTTGTATAATTGACCTTGGGCATAAATCCTAAGGGTCTCCCTCATTTCATTACAAAGCCCATCTGTGATGTGGAAAAGTTACTCTTTTTGAGAGAAATCATGGCCAAGACATATATGTATTAGCGAATAGTATCTATCCAAGGCCACATTCAATGGTTCATGATTTCTTACTTCCACCCTTGGATTTGTTTTCTTAGGTTGAACACTCTTACATAGGTTTGGTATTTTTCATTGAAGAGCTCCAGCACCATGGACCATCAATGGATTGAATCTGGTTCCAACAATTTATACCAACTTTCAGCTCCATCTACTAGTATCCTAGGAAAGAGCTTAAGCTTTTGCTACTTATGTTCAATATTTTGCAAGGTGCAGGCATCATGGAAGGCTTGTAAGTAATGTTATGGATTAGAATTATAGCCTCCCCTAAATTTAGGAATGTTGTTCATATCAAGTTATTTAATGTGGCTATCCCTTTGATGTCTTTCTTAGGCCCCTGGTAGCTAACAAGGGCTCATCTATACCAAGCACATCATGGTGAAAATCTATATTTCTATTTGTCTAACTGTGATAATCTTGTCTATGCATATTTTGATCTCTTTAATTTTTCCCATAGGTTTGATTTCTCTCTTTATCGTGATCTCATAGTAGAGCTCTATCTCTATACCTACGTTCATCTTCATCAAAACTACACATTGAAGAGGAATAGGAAGATGAGGAACTAGGAGAATTGCCAAGGCTTCTATAGTTCTTCCAATGGTCCCTTGGTGTATCATTTCTAAATTTAGAGAAGATCCTAGGCCTTGAGGCCCTTCTTATTCTAGGACCTACTCCATCTTCTTTAAAATTTTCTACCTTATGTGAATGTAGTCCTTGAGTGTAGTCAAGGTGAAAATGAGCATATGAAACCCTTGCATGAGATTGTTCACTCCAACTTTCTTCAATATAGATCCTATTAATTCTTAAATGAATGTTATCATATGATGCATTATTTATCATATGTGAAGAAGACATATTTTTAACATGTGTGACTTAATATCTTGTGAAAGATAAATCATTAATACCTTAACAACAATCATTTATAATACAACTAATCTAGATAACTAGCACCATCCATGGAAATGGCGCTAATGATCAATGGAAAAAACCCCCTACATTCAACCATATGAATCACAAGCGTTCATGCATGATCTAGTTGAATTCTATGGATGGGACTAGTTGTGGCATCTTCATCATTAAGCATTGATCATGGTTCGCTATCTTCCCACTTAGACTAGTGGTAACTTTGTCACGTATGGTTTAGTCCAAAATGAGGCATATGATTCTTGATGTTTTTTCGGCCTTATGCTACTCCTAACAATACTAAAGAAATCAATTATTTAAATTAATTAACACTAGAAAGTAAATTATAAACTAGCCTACGAGCAATGAGTGTCCATTTCTAGCTTGTTGTACATGTTCTAAACCTACGTATCCACTACTAAGATTACTAGGCACTATGCTACTAGGTGAACCAAGCAATAACGCTACTAGGATTACCAAGCAAATATGTGTTTACACTCAACACTAGTCACACTCATTTCGCCAATTCATTAATATGGATGAAAACATAAATATTAACTAAGTATATGGAATATAAATTATATTAAAAGTAAATTTAATATAAGTCAAAGTGTTGTAATGAATAAGAATCAATCTCAATCTTATTTCCATTCATGAAAAGTGTGCAAGTACCACTTGAATAAGACACCTTATAACTAACTTAGATCCACACTATGAGTACTCACTAACTATTCTCTAAGATTATAAAATAAAACTGTAAGATTTTGGCTACTCTATAGATAAAAAAATGCTAATACAATGTGGGAGCATGCATATTTATAGGTGAAAATAGACACTACATCAATGAGACCATGCCAATGCATCATTCCATATGTCCATGGGGCTACGTCGAAGTGGCTGTGTTGAGGTAGTTGCATCAAAGTGGTTGCATCAATGTGATCTCATCAACACAACCAATCAATGCTTCATCACTATTGATATTCTCTCTAACTCTAACATTAAGAAAATAAACTACAAGAATTTCACTAAGTGCTAAGTAAAAAATTATTTTCAAAGTGATGTTTAGTTGGTATTTATAGGCATGACCATGGTCCACTACATCGTATCTATGATGACATATGCAAAGCTATGATATCATAATTACAATATCATAAACTCATACATAAATTATTTCATCATATTCTTATGAAAATATTGATTTTATTAAGTTAAAAGTTGGAGAAGATTTAGTGGAGTCTTATCATCATCATGCAAAGTTTTTGGTGTAAACTCAAATTGTTTCTTAGATAACAAAAAATAAGACTAGAAAATAATTTTAGTACAAACCTACCTAGGACGTCAAGGAAAATTACATGAATGTAGCACATAAGAAATGGACTCTTAAAAGATGACATAAGGAGCTTGAATAAATTTTACTTACAATAGCTAAGCAACTTATGCATTTAGAACAACAAGATGCTTAAAAGACTTAGCTTGATGACGACTACATGCAAGCTAGGTAGAATATTAAGAATACAAATAAGAATCATGGACAAAGTTTAGTTAAGGTATATAAATACTTGACTGTAACCAAGAGAAAGAACATTATCACAGAGCAGTAGGAATATTTTACTTACATCATTAAGAATGAATTTAGATAGTTTTGATAACATCTTCATCATAAAGCCTCTTCATAATTTAATTTTTTTAAGGATATTTAATCATTTTATAATAAGCTATTTACAAAATAAAATGATAATTCTACTACAATTATATAATAAGTACCTCTCCAATTTACTCTTAAGGAAGTCATAAAAGATATTAAGAAGCTAGCATCTAGCAAAGTTGTAGATTTAGATAGTTTATCTGTAGAATTATTAAAGTGGGTATGATCTAATATTCACAAAGAGGTTTAATATGAATTGAATTTAACAATGGATCAAGGATTAAGCCAACATTGAAAAACTAGTTAATGAGCAGTGAGGTGCCTCTATGCCCAACCATATGAATCATAAGCGTTCATGCATGATCTAGTCAAATTCTATGGATGGCCCTGGTTGTGCATCTAAATTGGTATGCCTTGATCATAGTCCGTTGTCTTCCCACTTGGACTAGTAGTAGCTTTTTCATATATAGTTTAATCCAAAGTGAGGCATATGATAATTTATGTTGTTTAGCCCTAAGCTACTCCTAATGATGATAAAGAAATTACTTGTTTAATCTAATCAACAATGGAAAGTAAATTCTAACTAGCCTATGTGTGATGAGTATCCATTCTTAACCTTCCATACATGACTTGGACTTCGTGAAACTACTATTGAGGTTACCAAGCATATCATTATTGGGCATACCAAATGATAATACTACTAGGTTACCAAGTAGTTATACCTAAGTGCTCATGATTAGTCATACTCATTCCACTTAATGAAAAAAATAATTAAGGGTAATGAATGACAACATTAACTAAGGAAAACAATAAACATTTAAGTAATTAACAATAATAATAAAGTGAAGTGGATGCTACAATGATGAAAGTAATCTCAATCTTTATTATCAAACATGTAACATGTCCAAGTATGTCACACTCAAATAAGAATGTCATACAATCACTTAACATCACACTATGAGAATGCAGTAGAAACTAACAAAACTTGAAATCTATCAAAATCTATTTATTTTTTTCTATCTTTCTATATCCCAACTATGCACCCAAGTGTTGTATTTATAGGTGATGAGTGGCGAGGTACCCCTACATTCAACCATACGAAACGAGCGCAGCACATGCGATCCAGTCGAACTCCGTAGACTAAGTACCTACATGCCCCATGGAACACTTGGGGTTAATCATTCGTCGTCTTCCCAAACTTACTTGTGGTTGTCACGGTGTATGGTTAAGTAAGTCTAAGGTATATGATTTTTATGGTCTTTTATGTTTTTCTCCTATGCTATCGAGGTGAAGGGTTGAGAAACTAACTAACTCTAACTAATGACTAAGTCTAAATTACCTAGCGTCAGCATCCGTTCGCACTTATCGTACACACCCTAAACCGATGCAACCGCGGCTACCAAATGCTAATCGTTGCTGGGATCATCACGCGTAACACACATGCTCGAAGTGGTCGTACTGAGGCACTTAACTAGGAGGAAAGGGTTGAGAGAATCTAATCTAGCCTAAGTGCAATGAGCAGCCAATTCCTTGACTAACCATATACATCCTTGTGCATGACTACCACTAGGATTACCAAGCGCAGATCCTGAATATGCAACTGGGTTACCAAGTAGTCACACTAGATGCTCGTAATCAAGTTGTACTCATTCGGCATTCTAGGAGTTTAAGGGTGAGAGAGAAAGCAATAAATAAAGCCCTATTCCATGCACTGCAAGGTTTATCCAACAAGTTCATCTTTATTATCGTACACAACTTGTGTTCAGGTACAATGTTGCTCAAATAAAGATCCATTCACTTTAGGACTCCTACTGTGGCACATGGAAAATATTCTATCTCTGGAGTGATCAAACTACCAGAGTTTCCTACTTCTAGCCCAGGATGGGAAAACAAGGGAGAGCTACCTCTT